>CM057455.1:714865000-715087500 GCA_016271365.2 Neoceratodus forsteri
TGACCCCGTGCCTCCCCTTTTCACCTGAATAGGTATGAATTGCACCTCTTGCCTCATAGACTGTCACTGGATTGAGCCCCCCATCATCACCACACTGCAACCTGGTGGGAATGCCGGTCAGAGTGAGGTAGGAAAGAGAGGACGCTTGCAGCGTATACCACTGAGAAAAAAAAAAAAAGACAGAGACTGCCATAACTGCCATATGCTGCTGCCTATTCATATGAGAGTCTACCATCATCACCACACTGCAACCTGGTGAAAACGCAGGCCAGAGTGTGGTAGGAGAGAGGAAGCTTACAGCGTGGAGTGCTGAGAAAATTGAAGTCATATGCCCCCCACCCAATAAGATAAGAAAGATACTCAGGGTACAGTAAAAACATTATTTATTTATTTATCTTTATTTTACCACTTCATTTTACTGAAGAAAAACAGATGGCCATAAAATGAAATGAAAATATTGCACTTCTGATAATAGTGACAGATGCTTAATTGAGACAAAAAAGCTGCCACTTGGCCATCCCAATTAAGCAGTTTTTACTGTATTAAATTTGGGAATGGAATTTTGCAGAACTGTCATTCTGCAGTTCTTGTGTATCATTCTGCAATTCATTCAAACATTTTCATGGAACGGGGCAAAAGTTCACCAAACACTTAGGAGGATTTAGATTTCGTCAAAGTAGGTATTTCAGAAACTTTTGTGAAATTTCCTGACATACGCAAAGCACCTGGTGGGAAAAATAAATCACTGTACAGTCAGCAGTTAGCACAGTTCCTCCTGCAATTCACAAAGCACCCTAAATTGCTTCCACTTGTCCCTACATTCTCCTGGTTTGTGGAATTGTTCTCACAGCACAGTTAGTACAGTCTTTCCTGATTTAAACAAATTCTGGTCAGATCCACCACGGCTGCATAATGTAGTTAGCAAAGTTGTGTGGAATTACTAAGGAGGTATGGAGAAACAATACAATGATTTGTAAGTAGTAAGATTTGTTTTAGTTGCTGTTCTAAGAAAGGGATACACATTATTAGGAATATATATAGAGGCGTACATTTTAATGGAAGGAATAGGGAGCAATATAGGTTTACAAAAGAACCCCAGAGCAAATGCCACTGAGGTATGTGTTATCCCAGATGATATTGTCCGACAGCCAAATTTTAAAGAAAACACAGTTGCACATACCTCAATGATGTAAAGCATCATGAGAAATATATGCAAATCCCCAAGATGGTATAGAAGGTGGCAGTACATGAAAAAGTAATGGCTGGCATATGTTCAGCCTGGGATTATTTACACAGGTTTTTTTTTTTTGGGGGGTTGTTAGAGAAACAGGGTTTTTGTCCATGAGTTGATGTAAGTTATATTTCCATGTGAAGTCTCGTTGAGTGAAGGTGCTTGTTGTTACCTGTGGGTAGCTAAGACCAGCGTATGAAGCTGCAGCTCCTATCAGGACAAAAGTGCAAACACTCAGTATTCTACTATCTGCTATTTGTATTTAGCTAAGCAGAGGCATCTGTAGGTGGAGAGGGATCTTACTACATATCTCTGACTGGCCTGCTACATAGCAGAACATGCTGTAAACTGTAAATCGGATGCTGTATTGAATAAATAAGGGGAATTTAAACCAAATAAAGGCTGCTTGTAGTGCTGACAGGCTTCACAGGGCCAGGTGATGCACTTCCGGTCCATGGGGCTATTTAAACTACTCGCACCAGCAAGTGGCGTGAGCTCGAGTACGCGGCAGCGAGCACGGAGAAGCGCGTAGAGACACTCGCATCTGAGTGCATGTCTTGCATGTCCTGCATGGACGAGTGTATATGGGGGCACTCTGAATGACTGTTGGCACCTAAGTGGAATCGGGTAAGTGTATTTACCTAGATGGTACTGCACACTACGAGCAGTAGCCTTTGAGGCAGCTAGCTGTACATTGTAGATGGTGTAGGGCTGCTGACTCATCAACGCAGACTAGTTACAGTAACAATGGATACCCCTAATAGTGAGATATATCGAATGTTGGAGTCTCTCTGTCAGAAGGGGGAATTGAAAACATCTAGTCACTGTAACATGTGTGAGGTAGGTAATTTAGGCCCACGGCAAGACCACTCCTGCAACAAATGTAATGAGAATGGGTGTTTACTCACCTGGTAAAGGTGATTGTGTTGGTTGGGCATCCATGGCACTCCAGACATTACCTCATGGGTTACAGCCCACCTGATAGGCTAATGATGCACATGACCCAGATCAGATTTCCAGTATATCCAGGTCCCAGGAACCCCTGCTCTCCAGTTTGAATCTTCCATAGCTGAAAAGAAGTTAGTTAGTACAAAAGACATAAAAAACAAACGTATATATATAGTCACGTACAAAATGAGGTCCACCACGACATGTTACAAAGAAAGGCCGGATGCCTGCGTTTATTTCCTATTATATACATCCTAACTCGAACCAGTGGTTCGACTGAACTTAGCAGTAATTGCAAATTCTTGAGGCACCAGAGTGAGTAGGGACCTCCTGTTTTCCCTAGTGGCAGATGCTCCGAACACTCCCGAGGGATGGGCCTTGGAGTGCCATGGATGCCAACCAACACAATAACCTTTACCAGGTGAGTAAACACCCATTGTGATTGGTTGGCATCCATGGCACTCCAGACATTACCTCATGGGAGATAAGAAGCAGTTAGCACTCTGGGTGGGAGCGGGTGAGTCAGAGTGTCCGGATGGGAGGCCGCTGCCAGGACCTGAGTCGCAGCTGACCTGAAGTCCCGGAGCTGTTCCAGCCTGTAGTGCCTAGCAAGGTTTGCATGGAGCTCCAGGTGGCCGCTCTGCATATATCTTGGAAGACACCGATGCCTCTCCGCCCAAGACGTGGTGACCGTGGTGGAGGTGTGCCCTGATCCCCTGTGGCAGGGTCAACTGATTCGCCATGTAGGCATGCTGGATGACCCGTCTGATCCATCCTGCGATAGTGGTCTTGGAGGCCGCGAGCCCCCTTCTCTGGCCCTTTGAGACGATGAATAGCCTCTCCGTGTTACGGATGGGGCGAGTCCTGGCCAGATAGACCGAGAGAGCCGACCAGATGTTCAGGGAGTCGGGGGCCCCGCTCTCGCCCTGAGAATCTTCACGTGGCAGGGTAGGCAGGTCTATGGGTTGTTCCCTGTGGAACTTTGTCGAAACTTTTGGCTGGAAGGCCGGCACTGTTCTCAGCCTGATCCCCTGTGGGGTGAAGACGGTGTATGGCTCCGCGCACGACAGGGCGCCGAGCTCCCCGATTCTTCTGGCCGAACAGATGGCTACAAGGAAAGCGGTCTTTAGACTGACCCAGAAGAGGTCTGCCTCCAAGAGCGGCTCATAGGGTGACGTTTTTAGAGAGCCCAACACCAGAGGTAGGTCCCACGGTGTGACGGTTGGTCTGGTCCTGGGACGCAGGAGCTCTACCGCTCTCATGAAGTGTATGGCGTCGGGGTGAGCTCCTAGTGGGTGCCCCTCTACGAGTCCTCTGGCTGCCCCAATGGCCGCCAGTTGCACCCTTAGGGAGGAGGGTGCTAGCCCCTTGTCCACCCCTTGCTGGAGGAACAGGAGAATGGTGGGCAGGTGGGCCTGTTCTGGTACCGACCCCCTCAGACGGCACCACTGCGAGAAGATGGCCCATTGTCTCTCGTATGTGGACGAGGTGGAGACCCGTCTAGATTGGAGAAGCGTACCGATGACCGACTCGTGGTACCCGGTCACCATCAGTCGTTCCCTTTCAGGAGCCAGGCCGTGAGCTTTAGGGTCCGAGGGGACGGGTGGAGAACCGGTCCCTGTGACAGCATGTCCGGTCGGACGGGAATCCGGAAGCTGGCTAGCGACATCTCTGTGATCGCTGCAAACCATGATCTGCGTGGCCAGTAAGGGGCCACCAGAATGATGGTGACACGAGATTCTCAGATCTTGGTCAGCACTTGTGGGAGTAGAGGGACCGGCGGGAACACGTATGCGTACTCCCGTGACCAGGCTTGAGACAGGGCATCCGTGCCCTGGGAGTGGGCGTCTCTGAACCGGGAGTAGTACGTGTCGACCTGGGCATTGTCCCTCCGATGCCATTAGGTCTAGAGACATGGGTCCCCATGCCGCCTGGATTGTCTGAAAGAGGGCCGGGTGCAACCGCCATTCTCCCGGGTGGATCTGCTGTCTGCTGAGCCAATCCGCCCTGATGTTCAGTTTCCCTGCCAAGTGCACTGCTCCCAGGTGAGATAGGCGAGTCTGTGCCCAGTTCATCACCCTTGTGGTTTCCCTTGACATGACCCTGCTTTTGGTCCCCCCCTGTTTTGCGATGTAGGCCACCATCACGCGATTGTCGGACTTGATCAGGACCGATCGCCCCAGAATGAGATGACTGAACGCCCTCAGGGCGTGGAATACTGCTCTCATTTCCAGAACGTTGATGGAGAGTTGAGACTCCGCGGGGGGACCATGTTCCCTGTGCTGATGCGTCCCCTAAGCAGGCCCCCCAGCCGGAGAGGCTGCGTCCGTCTCTATGGGGATCGGGCGGGGGCCTCCAGGGGACTCCCTGGTCAGATTCCCGTGCTGTCCACCATCCCAGGGATGATCTGTCGCACGGGCAGTGGCACCACGCACTGGAGGTTGTTCTCGCTACGCCTGCCGAGATAGAACGGGAGTTCTGGAGTGGGGCGCATGTGCCACCTGGCCCAGGGCACGAGGTCGATGCAGGAGGCCATGCAGCCCAGGAGTCGCGCCACCTTCCCCACTGTGGTGTGAGTGTGCGACCTTAACTCGCGCGCCAGTTCCCATAAGTTGCAGACTCGGGCCGGTGACGGTTTTGCCCATCCTTTGGCCGAGTTGATGATGGCCCCGAGGTGCTCTATCTGTTGGGTGGGACAGAGGTGGCTCTTTTCCCGATTCACCACCCAGCCGTGATCCTCGAGGGCCCGTAAGGCGAGTTCCGTATGCGCTCGCGCCTGGCCCTCGAACAGGCGCAGATGAGCCAATCGTCCCGGCGGGACGATGTCCAGCCCCTGTTCCCTGAGTCTGGCCACTAGAGTTATAGAGACCTTGGTGAAGACTCTGGGAGCCGAGGACAGGCCGAAGGGGAGCGCCTTGTATTGGAAATGGTGTCCTAGGATGTGGAAGTGGAGGAACTGCCCGTGTCCTCTGATGATGGGGATGTGGAGGTAGGCGTCCTTCAGATCGATGGATGTCAGGAAGTCGCCTACTCTGATGCCCTGTAAGGTGGACCGGATGGTCTCCATCTTGAACCGGTGAGGGACCATGTATCGGTTCAGAAGTTTTAGGTCCAGGATGGGTCTTAGTTCCCCCGACTTCTTGGGGACCAGGAAGAAGATGGAGTACATGCCCTTTCCTTGTTCCTGGCTCGGGACAGGCTGGATGACCCTGTTCTGGATAAGATCTGCCAGGATCCCCTGAATCTGGTGGGGCGAGGCTCTCCTTCTGGAGACGGGGGATGAGACAAACCGGTGCGGTACAGAGGGATGGGATAGCTCGATGGTGTATCCCTTGGAGACTACGTCCTGAACCCACCTGTCCAATGTGGTGGCTGACCAGCGGTGGGCGAACAGGGCTAGTCTTTGACCTACCGGGGGGTACGGGTCCTGATTGCAATAGTCGGGCGTTTGGGAGTCACTGTTTTCCTCTGAAGTCTCTACCTCGACCTCCGGATTTTTGTCCCCGGGGTCTGAAGCAGGCGGACTGGTAACTGTGAAAGGAGGGGCCCCGGGAGCTGGAGGGGGAGGCCCTACCCCAAAAGGAGTGGCTCTGCGGAAAGGAGTCTCTATGGTTTTGGCCCTTGATCCCGGCCTGAAATCGCCGTCTTGCGGAAGGCAGATAGGAGGATTTTGACCTATTCCTTAGGAGGTCCCTACCTTCCTCCCTCTGTTTCAGATAGTTCTGGAGTCCCTCCCCAAAGACATGGTTCCCTTTGAGTGGTAAGTTCTGTAATAATGTCTTTGATTCTGAATCGGCGTCCCAGAGCTTTAACCACAGTGCTCTGCGGGCCCGGTTGATGATGGCGGTGGCCCTGGCTTGAAGGCGGAGAGAGTCCACTGCCATATCAGCCAGGTACTTGGCTGCATCTAGGGTGCACTCCAGTAGTTCTGCCTCTCTAGACTTTGGGATCGCCTGCTCCTGGAGCTCCTCTAGCCAGCGAATTTGAGCCTGAGAGGTGTAGATGGCAGTGGTCATTGCCTTGGCCGTGGTTCCCTCGATCTCGAAGGTCCTCTTGAGCATGTCCTCTATTCTCTTGTCCGTTGGGTCCTTGAGGGCTATGGTGCCACATGGTAGCACAGTCTTTTTTGCTCAGGGCCACACTTGAGGATCAATGGTGGGTGCCTTGCACCAAGCATCGGATTGTTGCCCTGTACCGGTACATTCTGTTCAAGTTCCTGCGGTTCGGCATTCTGCCCGGTCGGGGATTGCCATTCCATGTTAACCACCTCTTTGATGGCCGGGCATACAGGAAATGTCTCTGTGGTTGTGGGTCTTAGCTGGATCATGGGATCGAGCTTCGACTCCGGCTTGCCCTCTTCCGGCTCCTCAGTGGACAGCCCCATGGTGGCCTTGATGATCTTCATGAGGCCGGGAATGGTGTCGAAGGAGCACAGTTTGGAAGTCAAGGATGGAGTTGCTTGCAGGTCCATGTCCTCTGTGTCTAAATCCAATCCAGCCTCCTCCTCTTCCTTGTCCGCGTTGTCCTTCTCCCCTTCCTCTGGCATGCCGTCGTGTGGTGCGACGGGGTGGGAGTCCTCAGGAATGGGCGGTTCCTCTGGTGAACTTCTCGGCCGGGGGTGTTCCGGGCTGGGTGGTCTCGCTCTGTGTTGAGTGAGGGCCTCCAGTTTCTCCATGATCTTGAGCATGAAGTTCTGTTGGCTCTCCATCATGGCCACTGATGCCTGCTGGTTCTGGATCAACAGTGAGCCCAGGTCCACCCACGTTGAATTGCTGGGACCGGGGTTGGAAGGTGCCAGCGGTGGTGTCCTCTCCATTGAGGAAAGATCGTCGTCCAAAAGGCAGGCCACGCACAGGGGCCCCGGGGTTTGGGGGAGGAGGTTGACGCTGCACGCGGAGCACTTCTTTGCCTTTACCATCTGGAATTAGAGAGAAAAGGTAGACTTGTGAAGAGGCCGATAACTCCATTTTTCCCCCTCTTGTCCCTTTGTAAGAGTATCAACTCCGCCGATCGAGCATCCCCATCTGGACTAGGGGGACAGCTGGCAGGGGGGGACGGAGGGGATATCTGAAAGTAGGGGTGCTATGGGAGGACCCCTATCACAGTAAGTAGGAGGAGCCATGTTTCTTTCCTTGGTGGAGCCGAGGCCCGCTGTGGGAGGGGGCCGGGGCCACCATGCGGAGAAAGGCACTCCGGAAGACTCTACTGGGGTCGCTATGGGAGGGACCCGAGCAGGTTATAATGAGATGCTCCCCCATTCCTTCTTTTTTTTTTTTTTTGAAGCATAAAAAACACTGGGAAGGGGAAGGGGTCTGGCTGGATGTCACCAATTTGCAGTTCAGAGCCTTAGAGCACTACGCTACACTGTCTCCAAAAAAGGGGGGGCAGAATTGCTGTGGTCCCCGAATAGCTCCCTCGTGGGACCCAGCGTTAAGTTGTCCAGCAGCCAGCTCCTGAAGAGAGGGAAACTGCTGACCGGAGAACCCCTGGTTATCTGTCCTCCTTGCCCCTTTCATTCTCTTATATTTTTTTTTTTTTAAATGCAGAGCCCTGCCTCCCCGAGGGAAGGAGCGATGGTGAGAGGAGGACGGATGAAGCGGAGGAGGCCCGAGGAAATGCGCTGAAGGGCCTTGCCCTTCGGGACGTCCGACGACCTCTGAGGCTACCAAGGAAACGCCTCTCCGCCTCCCGACTGCCTGAATCCTGGAAAACGGCCCGCGATCGGGGGAGGCGGAGGGTGTGGAGTCTCGAGAAGGCTCTGGCCTTCCGAGCGATGGCCTTGACACGCTACCATTCCTTTTGGTCCTGGGACTTCCAGGAAGCCTGCGGAGGTGGGAGGAGGTAGGCCGACGGCCTACCGGGAGTGGCCGGACCGAGCGCCTGAGGCAGCAGGCCGTGTTCGGCCTGCGGAGATGCCACAAGGGGTGAGGGAGGAGGGAAGGAGTCTCAGCTATGCCGTGCTGTGTAGGCCCGAGGAGACAGGAGATCTCGGCCTGAATCAGCGCGGTGGCGTGGCGGGTGGGAGCGCCCCTAGGCCAGAGAGGACGCCACGTGGCCTTAGGAGCAGAGTAGGCCAACAAAATGCCCGGGAGCGCAGCGGTTAGAGTGGGAGTGACTCCGCGATAGTCAGGCCACACACATGGCTGAGGAGCTGCGCAGCTGGGGAGCAACGGCCAAGAGGCCAAGCAACAATAAAGGCGAGCCCTTTTAAGAAAAAAACCCTCTGGGAGGGCACAAAATAGGGGCTCGACCACAGGAGCCTCAGTAGCTCTTTTAGCCTAGAACACCCAGCGTTTTTAGGCAGAATATGCCAAAGTAGACCAAACTTTCAAGCATTTAATAGCAGCTGATGAAACTTTCATAAAAAAAAAAAACTTTCAAAACTTTCAAGAGCTTCTGGATTACCATATAGCTGGCTTTTTTCATTACAGCTAGCAGCAGAAGAGCAACTAAATGTTCAAAAAAAATTAAATTTCTGGTTCCTACCTTGCATAAGAGCAGACAGGGGTCCCTGGTATGCTTCTTGCCTGTTCAGATGCACAATTCAAAACTGGAGAGCGGGGGTTCCTGGGATCTGGATATACTGGAAATCTGATCTGGGTCATGTGCATCATTAGCCTATCAGGTGGGCTGTAACCCATGAGGTAATGTCTGGAGTGCCATGGATGCCAACCAATCACAATGTGGCATTGTTAAAACAATTGACAGTATTAAGGGGTAATGAACCACAGTCCTGTAGTTCACCAGGTGTAACCTCCACCCCCTTAACATGTGAGGAAAAAGATAGCGTTACACCAGCTGGGTAGGGTATCTACTGATACTAGTATAGGTTCTGACACTGAGGGCTGGGTCACTGCCTGCGAGGATATAGGCTCTGGTAGCTGGGCAAAGGTTACTAAGGGACCAGGTAAAAAAAGGAGGAGAGCAATGGGTCCATCAGACATACTACAGCAAAATAGATATTCCCCCCTAAGTACCATTTCTGAAACCTGTTCAATCTCACTCACTGAGGATACCTTTAAGGCTAATCAAGTAGTGGTCATAGGAGATTCTATATTACGAAAGACTGATACAATTGTCACAAGGGGAAACAAAGAATATACCACCATAAATTGCCTCCCTGGTGCAAGGATACATGACATTAAGTGTCGGTCACCACAAATACTACACCAGATACCGAGCACACAAACCGTGGTGTTACATGTGGGTAGCAATAATGTGGGAAGGGATCACGAAAAGAACATTGTTATGGAGCTGTTTGCATGTGTAGATCTAATGCAGAAGAAAGGGAAGACATCTATAATTTCAGGTATCCTCCCCCTGTATGGTTGTGATCCAGAAAAGAATTGCACCATACAGGGGGTAAATAGTAGATTAATAAATGGTTGTAAAAACAGAGGTGTACAATTCATTAATCTATGGAACTCTTTTTATGACAACGAGTGGATGTGTAAGAAGGATGGGTTACACCCCAATGCGCTCAGAACTCGTACATTAGCTACTGCAATAAAAGATTCCATGCAACATAATTTAAGCTAGATACGGGGGGAGGGCACTTGCCTGACAAATTCACTCAACCTCTAACTAAATTTAAACCTAAATCAACAAATGATATATGCTGTTTACTTTTAAATGCTAGGAGTCTGAATAATAAGATGGATGAGCTGCAGGCAGAACTAAGTGGGGGAATACAAATGGCATTTATCACTGAGACCTGGTGGACAGGAGATGTTGCATGGGGACGTCATATCCCTGGATATGACTTATATCACTTGGATAGAAGGGACAAAAAGGGGGGGGTAGCTGTATATATATATATATATATATATATATATCAAATACCCTGAAGTCCACAAATATCTCTGACAAGATAAAAAAAAATATGGGGATGGGACCTGAGACTATTTGGATTAAGTTGGAAACAGGTAGAAGCACACCTGTCCTTATAGGGGTGTGCTACAGGCCCCCAGTACTTTATATAGAGACTTCTAGGGAAATGAATCAAGAAATAAAAATAGCATGTGAGTTAGGAAGGGTCTTGGTGGTTGGAGACCTAAATTATAGGGATATAAACTGGCAGGATCTCAAAGCAGGACCCCCCCTCTTAGTTTAGAATTCTTGGAATTATGTCTAAAAGTGGATATGACCCAAAATGTTGTAACCCCCACAAGGGGAAATAATATATTAGATTTAGTATTGTCCACTAGGGAAATTAACATTACATCCCATGTAAACCCCCCCCCCCAAGGAATAGTGACCACAGTGGGATATCCTTTACTCTCGCACACTATATTCCCATCATCAAGGGATGTAGGGAGGTTTATAAATTTCGCCATTCTAGTATTAATAAAATTAATGTTGAACTTGAACAAATAGACTGGGATAGCATATTGAAAGACATATCCTTGGAAGATATGTGGAATGTTTTTAAATATAAATTGTTCGTAGTATGTGATAAACATCTGAAAAAGATAAAGTTATACAATACTAGGGGAAAAAAACCTAAATGGTTAAGTAAGGATATTCAAAAACTCTTGCAACAAAAACAGAACTTGCTTAACTTATATAAAAGTCAAGACCAGGACCCTCAAATATGGAGTAAATATAAAGTAGTGCAGGCCAAATGTAAGAAGCTCATAAGAGTGAGGAAAAAAAGAATGGAAGGGAATCTAGCATCCTCAGCCAATAGAGGTAATATGCAACATTTCTATAGTTGTGTAACCTCCCTGAGAAAATCTAATCATAATGTGTGCTCTATAGAAAAGGGAAATGAAATCATCTCAGACCCACTTAAAGTAGCAAATATATTTAATGATTACTTTGGTACAGTGTTTTCTAGTATGCATCAAAGTAAACTTGATATTAAACCAAATGACGAGAGACCCATAAGCATTACTGCCAATGTAATTCTGGAAAAGATTCAGTCCCCAAAAAATACTTACTCTGCAGGTTCTGATAATATTTCAGATAAGATGCTTAAACTTTTGTCCCACAGTGTAGCAATACCTCTGGCTATACTGTTTAATGAATCCCTTGTAAGTGGGACTGTGCCAAGAGATTGGTTGGAGGTGAATGTGGTGCCTGTACATAAGTAGGGAAATAGGGCGGACTGTGCAAATTATAGACCCATTAGTCTTACTTCAGTCCCTGGTAAACTTATGGAATCCATCCTAAAGGACATCATCGATACTCGCCTAAGAAGAACTAGTCAGGAGGACATAGAGCAACATGGATTTGTTAAGGGGAGGTCATGTGTAACAAATCTGCTTTGTTTTTATGAAAAGATTTTGAAGGCACTGGATAGGAGACAGGATGTGGATTGTATTTATTTGGATCTGGCAAAGGCTTTTGATAAGGTTCCCCACCACCAGGTCCTTCACTGTCTCACTGATGTAGACATAGACCACAGACTGGTGTGCTGCATTGTGGCCTGGCTGGGGGGGAGGACCCACAGGGTGTGTTTACATGGATATTATTCAGACAGGGTCACTAGTGGGGTTCTGCAAGGGTCGGTCCTGGGCCCGGTGCTGTTCAGAATTTTTATGTCCTTTATGGGTAGGGATAGCTCTAGCTGGATTAGTAAGTATGCAGATGACGTTAAAATTGCTACGATAGTAACAGACCCAGAAGGAGCTAGAGACTTACAGGCTGATCTGAATAGTATTTATGACTGAGCAACATCTAGGACTATGATGTTTAATGTGGACAAGTGCTGTGTAATACATTTGGGGAATCATAATAGTATGCAGAATTATTATATGAATGGTGAGGTGCTGTGAAACTCTGAGGAAGAGAAAGACCTGGGAATTCTTATGGACCACAAACCGACTTTCTGCTCTCATGCAAATAAACAGATTGTAAAAGCCAAACAGGTGTTACATAACATTAGGAAAAATGTTTGGAGCCATAACAAGGAAGTGATTATGCCCCTGTACAGGGCATATGTCAAACCAATCCTGGACTATGGGGCCCCTGTGTGGGGACCCATAACCAAGTGAGCAGTGAATGATATTGAAAGGGTTCAAAGGCAAGCCACTAAATTGATACATAATATTAAAAATATGCCCTATGAAGGGCGCTTGGAGTATTTGAAGTGTATGCCCCTTCAAACAAGAAAGGTTAGAGGGGATTTGCTGCTTTGTTATGATATAATGGGGAATAATTATTTACTAAGTGAATTTGAACCTTCAATTTAAAAATGACACTAAGGGAACAAGAGGTCACCCTCTCCAACTTAGGCACATAAAGTATAATACTAATAGAAGGAGGGCCTTCTTTACTCAGAGAGTGGTGACCCCTTGGAATGAGCTCCCCTTGTCGTTCATTTATTCTAAATCAAAGAAACATTTTAAAACTCAGTTGGATAGATATATTATGAAGCAGGGTAACATGACCAAATAAGGGATGTTGGAAGGGAGCAGCTATGGACTATTCTTTACCGTTTGGCCTCCTTAGCTCCCGCAAACCTTTGTATGAACCTTTGTATTAAGCAATGTGTTGATGTCAGGAAGTCAGGTGTAATGATGGACTGTTAGCAGAGAAAATGTGATAGTAACTTTCAGAAGGGATCACTTTTGATAAGGGCAAGGCAGTTATGCTTGTGATAGTGGGAATATTAGGAAAGTATGAGGTCTATGCAGAAGTGGAGTACAAATATGCACAGTTTCATAAGTATGTGCTCAGAGTGCAGCCAAATGTGATATGCAGGTTTGTTCTAGAAATAGATAAAAATAGTGATACATGCAATTGATAGAAAGATAGATAATTACATAAATGTATTTATACAATGAGCGTGATGTAAAATTCAGGCAGATAAAAGCTGTATCCTGCCTGCTGACGTACCCTATTCAGAGATAAAAAAATGTATCTTATGAATGGGGTACGTCACGTCTGTTATTTTCACTATCCGGCACATAATACTGACACCTGGCGGATGCCTACTCATGCTACAGTGGACCCGTGGCTTCAGACCCAACGGTAAAATTGTTACAAAGATAGACGCGGGCAATTTTGTTTCCATCAGGCTCACTGTATAAAGCAGACATGGCATGAGTTAGCATGTCATATGCTTTTTAATCTTCACTCAAGCTCTGTGCCCTCTTACTCCCTCACTCGTGGCTACGCCACTCATGAGGGATCAAGAGATCACAGACCTCTTGTGAAGATAAGAAGCATATGACACACTAACTCATGCCATATCCCTATATATATATATATATATATATATATATATATAGAGAGAGAGAGAGAGAGAGAGAGAGAGAGAGAGAGAGAGACAGATAGGCAGCATAGGAATGGTAGTGAAGTATTGAAGTGATGCCAACCCCACCCCACCCTGAGAGATGGACAGGCATTGGGATGTGCCTTTGGTCGTTGCCCATAACACTCACACCATTTCACTCACCCTACCCTGCAGACACAGACAAGTGTTGAGGTGTGCCTGGGGTGTTCAGACTTACACTCACCCCATTCCATAAGGAAATATGCTGAAATGGGTACAGTATAAGAGAATGGAGTGAACTTTGGGGCTGAAGAGTCAAAGGCACACTTGATACCTGTCATCTGGCTACAGGGTGGGATGGGGTGGAATGGCGTGAGCATTACTGTTGACAATCTCAAGTCACACCCTGATGCCTGTCAGTCCCCTACAGGGCAGGGTGTTATGGTCAGAAACCCTAATGCCCTGGGCGTTTCTTGGTATTTTCACTCCAAGTTTTCAGCATGGGCTTTTTGTGACCCCACCGCATGAACAGTAACACTATCAGTTCATTAGCTGAAAGGTGATTTTGCACAGTGACTGTGTCATTTGGCACCACAGGTGCAAAAACGCATTTTAAACAAAATGTAAAAAATGACAGCTGTACTGTTTACGAGGAGGTGTAAAAAAATGGTAATGTTGAAAATCTGGAGTAAAACTATGAAAAAAAAATTGGTGAGGTCATGACACTGCTCTTGCTAACGTATACTTTTTTTCCAAATTCCTATGCATCCCGTTGTTTTTATCTCTAATGCTGTTATGTGACTTCTTAACCTAGCAACATCATTTAATGCCTTACATTAAAATGACAAGTAAATGTTTTAATACATTTACAGACAGTTGCATAAACTTAAATTTCCTTCATAGAATAATTTAAATTTAGTAACAGTGGTAGTACAAAGCAATTACTCAGACCACTTGAAAACTGTAACTACTTTATATTGTACATTGACACCCCAAAAGGACCTCCTTGAAATTGAGATGCAAATGTCACACATTTATCAGTTTTCTAACAGGAATATTTTACTATCCTAAATACATTTTCTGTTTCAGTAATTGCTCAGCACATCTATTGCATGACCTATTTATTGTCATTTTACACCTGTGATGCAATGTACTGCTGCTTACTACATCAGCATCATGAACCATATACCAGATGACTGCCATAATTAGGGAGGCAGTATAGTACAGTGGTTAAAGGCTCTGAGCTGCAAATCTGGAGATCTGGGTTTGAATCCCCACAGACTCCACTTTCATACTGGGTGACCCTGAACAAGTCACTTAACTCCCATGTGCTCCCAGCAGGTTGCCCCTGTGAACAAGCTTTCAGCTTAGGGTGCCAACCATGGTTAAACAATTGAAAGAAAAAAAAAAAAAAAAAAACACAATATATTATTTTTCTTGCTTTATTTTGCTACTACAAGCTTTGACTAATGCATCCATCCTTAAATGTACTCTTTATCAATCAATCAATCAATCAAACTTTATTTAATCAGGCATAAACATCATTGAGCAAGCTCATTTTCAAGGTAGTCCTGGACATTAATACAATTCACAGTCAAAAATAGGGTAGACAAAGACAAAGGATTGTACATGTGGAGGAAAATTCCGGCCTATACATACATAGCTAACATAGGTAAACATAGTTACAAATTCATATCAAGTAAACATGAGGGGTAAAAGTTGAATTCCTGGACAGTCACCAATATATGGCAGTTATTACCTTATAAAAACAAAAAAATATATGTGGGAAGGGGAAAAGAGGAGAATGTATATAGGACGGGGGGACAGGATGGGGAAAGGGAGAAGAGAAGGGGGGCTAATAAGTGCTAGGTACCACTAATGGGGATGTGAGTTGAGCGAGCTTCCGTGTCACAGGATTCGTGGGAGATACTGGAGGCTAAGGGCACATAGTCACCTAAAACAGCTGCAGGTTTTCTTAAGGCACTCAGCTATTAGTGCTTTGAAAGTGAATGGACCAGGAAGGGATGAGAGCTTAAGTGAGCTTTGCATGGCGTGCCATAAGGATGGGAATGAGAAGTTGATTGCAGCCACACCATGGGTTGTTTTTACTCTGGGTATCTGGAAGCAGAGTATGGAGAAGCATCTCAGTCCATAGGATCCCTTGACACGTTCAAAGAAGCTTGAAATGTATGTGGGGAGTTTATCAGACAAAGCACTAAAGAACCAGAGAAGAGCATTCCTTTTCCTCCTCGTTGAGAGAGAGTACCATCCCATCTGTTGGTACTGTAGGCAGTGGTGGGTGTGAGACGGCAGATTTAGGATGAACCTTAAGGCCCGGTGGTAAAGAGTGTCAAGTTTGTTGAGCACTGTTGAGGGGCAATGGTTGTAGAGAAAGTCAGCATAGTCCAGTAAGGGTAGGAATATGGATTGCACTAGTCTCTTTCTGGCTTCTTTGGTGAGTAGGTGCTTAATGCAGTAGAATACACCTAAGCACTGCCTTAATTTTTTCAAGACCTCATTGAGATGGCATAGGAAGTTAAGCTTGTTGTCCAGCCAGAACCCTAAGTATTTGAAGGTATCTACTATTTCAAGGGGTTCACCCAACAGCATTAGAATCTTGTGAATGTGTGTTGGTCCTGAGACTGCCTTTGGTGAGAGGATCATGGCTTTGGTCTGTTTGGCGTTGAGTAGGAGCTTGTGTTTGATAAGGTTATATTGGAGAGAGATAAAATCTTGCTGTAAGTCCTCATGGGCCAAGTCCAAGGATGAATTTGAGGTGTACAGGACAGTATCATCTGCAAACAGGTGCACATTAGCTGTACGCAATTGTGAGTCAAGGTTGTTGATATAAATTGTAAATAGGATTGGGCCCAGGATGGAGCCTTGGGGGACACCTCTTGGAAGTGTTTTTAGTGGAGACAATTCATGTGAGGCTTTAACTTGTTGTAACCTGTTGGTAAGGTAGCTAGTGAACCATTTAATGGCAGTACTATCGAGAGTGATATTGCTCGGTGCATTAAGCATAATATTGTGATCCACAGTATCGAAAGCCTTTCTAAGATCAAGGAAGAGGGCAAACACATGTTTCTTAGAAACCAAGGCAATTTGCCAGTCAGTGGTTACTTTTGCAAGGGCAGATACCGTGCTATGTTTGGCTCTAAAGCTGGACTGTGCAGGATTTAGCAGTTTCTATGAATCCAGATACTCTCTAACTTGGGTGTTGATGATTTTTTCAAATACTTTTGATAGGGTAGATAGTATGGAAATAGCCCAGTAATTGTTCAGGTCACTCTGATCCCCATTTGAACAAGGGTATGATGTGTGCAGTTTTCCATGGCACAGGTAGCTTGCCCTGTGTCAGGGAGGTGTTGAATAAATGAGTGATGGGTGCCAGTCAAGTAGTAATGGCCTGATTTTAAGAAGTAGGGTTCAGTATTATTGGCTCTGGCACTCTTTTTTGTATCCAGTGACAATAGGAGGTCCTCTACTTGTTTAAACAAGACTGTATGGAAGCTGAAGGAGGAGGAGGGATAAGGTTGGTTGAGGTTAAAGTTAGCATTACAGTCAGCAGTGGAGTCCCCTAAAGGGCTGAGCTTGTTGACAGGCGAGGCATCAAAGGCCAACCCAGCTGTGGCAAAGTGTTCGTTGAGTTGGTCTAGTATGGCAGCTCTGTCTGTGAAGGTAGATCTATTGGACACTATTTTGGCTTGAAGGGAGGCATCAGTAGTATGACCTTCAACCTCTTTAAGGATGCTCCAGAATTGTTTTTGTTGTCTTCCAGTGCTGTTTGGAAATACTAGTTTTTTCAGACCTAATTAATTTGGTGCAGGCATTTCTAAAGGCATGAAATGTTAGCCAATTGGCCTCCAAATGAGATTTCCTCGCTCTTTTCCACCAATAGTCTCTATCCTTGAGCGCTTTCTTCAGGATAGGAGAGAACCAGCTGGGAGGTCTTTTTTTAGGCTTGATCAGCCTTAGTGGGGCATGTTTGTCTATTAGACCTTCTAAAAGGCTATGGAAGATATTAAATGCATCAGTGAGGGAAGAGGCTAGGTAGAAGTCCTGCCATCTGATGTTACTCAGGTCTTTCAGGAAGGCATTCTGGTAAAACTTTTTCAGACATCTTTTCAGTTTGAACTTAGAGGCAGACTTTATTTGGGGAGAATGTCTGATGCAGGCAGTGGCACAGTGGTCACTTAGGTCATTAAAGAAGACTCCAGTATGCGAAAAGTTATGGGGTTTGTTGACTAACATGAGGTCCAGAAGGGAGCTTCGCTCAGGGGTTTTTCTGTTGGGTCCGGTGACCGCAGGTGTTATTTGTGCCAGCCCACTCACATCACAGAAATCCTTGAGCTTCTTGGAGCTCTCATCATTCCAATTTTGATTGAGATCCCCCATTAAAATACACTCGATGTTAGCTGAGTCGATTAGGCTTTGGAGATGCAGTAGGAGGGCCATGCTACCAGAAGGCGGGCGGTAGCATGCAGCAATAAGGAATGTCTTTTCATCGGAGAGGGATAATTTTGGTGCCAGGCATTCAAATTCTTTAGCCTTAGAGGTGCAGTCAACAACTGTGACAGAGAATGTACTCTTAACATATATTATGACCCCCCTTTCTGGTTGGTCTATCACATCAGTAAGTGCTATATCCCGATAAGTTGATAGCTTTGTCTGGGGTTGATGGTGTAAGCCAGGATTCCGATATCATAAAGAAATCAGGAGATGCATGTAAAACCCAGGTCAGAATCAGGCCAAGCTTCTTAAGTAGACTACAAACATTCACATGAAGGAAGCTGATACCTTTGTATTGTGGGAGGTCCGCAGGGGTGTTCAGAGAAGCAGGCGTGCCTGGGTTAAGTTCGACATTTCCAGAGCAGAGTAAGAGAAGCAGTAATAGTTTCTTGAGGTAGTGTCTTAGCCTGCTGAGTAGCCACTTGCTGTTCCGTCTGGCATGGGTAAGTTTAGTGGTGGGTGAGTTAGGGCCAGCAGTGTAATTAGTTAGGAATACGGCGTAAATGACTGTTCTAGCCAACAAGCTCAAAGGCGCTCTCAAGTATTCTCTGGTCAATGCCTGATGTAAAGATAGGCAGGACCATAAGGGAGACATCCCCACTGTGTGTTGCCATCATCTATTAGGAGAGGGCAGGACTTGGTAGTCATCAAGGGAGGAACTTTGGCCTGGATGCAAATTGACAACCGGAATTCTGACTGGTGCGTAGTTTAGAAGGAAGACGCAGCTCAGCAGGAGAATATCCTTACATGGCATTATTATTAGGGAGTTAACACCTAGTAAAGGTAGCATGTGCAAGGTAGATAGGACCAGGCTGTTGGTGACTACTTTAAGAGACAGAGCTAGCTGGTGATGGGGGCTAGAAGATGGGCATGGCTAACAGTACCTGGTGCAATAGGCATATGAGGAGTTGGCCTAGCTCTCAGGGGAAGAGCATTTAATAGAGGACAGAGTTGGGGCAGGTGGTGTGGGAAGAAAATTCAGAGAGGCTTGTATAGTGCAAGCAGAGTCACATAGAGCAAGAGAAAAGTTAAAAAAAAGCCACGAAGAGCAGAATCTCCAGCCAACCAATCGCAGGATGAGCCATACAGCAGCAACCAATCAGCGGGAATCTCAAAGAGTCGTTTGACCAACTAAGGCTCCAAAGCTGTTCTGCAAGGCAGTCAGCTAGCTTACCCAGCTTGTAGGGCTCCCAGATGGGCAGGTGAAGGGTGTGTGGCCGGCTGCCTTCTCCAGCCATGGCCTCAGGAGCATGGAGGAGGTAGCCCAAACATGGGCTCTCAGAGCTGCAAGAGACAGAGTCAAAGGTTCAGTTTAAGGGCAGGCAGAACAATGGGACAAAAAAAGTAAATCGGGGAGGGTGTGAATCTACAAAGAATAGGAGGCAGACTGGGGGGTGTAAGGATAGGTTCCAGACAGCAGTGCAATTTGAACTGAGCGCCTTTAGCAGGATGTGCTAAAAAGAAATTAAGGATTGAGGGGGGGAGACAGAAAGAGAGAGAGAGAGTGTATCTATGGGAGGGTTTGAAAAGAGGAAGACAGAAATACAGTCTTGGTTCAGAACTTAAACAGTTTAAACAATATTGATGTCCCAAAGTTTTTAGCAATATTACAACAATGCACGTTCCCCACAATAAAATCAAACACAGCTAAAAAATTCAGAGAGGCTTGTATAGTGCGAGCAGAGGTGCCCAGAGCAAGAGAAAAGTTGAAAAAAGCTGTGGAGAGCAGAAGTTCCAGGCGGCCAATTGCAGGATGAGCCGTACAGCAGCAACCAATCAGTGGGAATCCCAGAGAGTTGTTTGACCAATTGGGGCTCCAAAGCTGTTCCCTGAGGCTGTCAGCTGGCTTACCCAGCTTGTAGGGCTCCCGGATGGGCAGGTGAAGGGCACACGGCTGGCTGCCTTCTCCAGCCATGGCCGCAGGAGCGTGGAGGTGGTAGGCCAAACAGGAGCTCTCAGAGCCAGCTTGTAGGTCTCCTAGATGGGCAGGTGAAGGGCACACAGCCGGCTGGCTTCTCCTGTCATGGCCACAGGAGCGTGGAGGCGGTAGCCCAAAGTGGGGCTCTCGAAGCTGCTTGTAGGGCTCCCGGACAGGCAGGTGAAGAGCTAATGTGTCTGTGACCTAGGAAGAACTACACTTAAAATCCTACACATAAATAAATAAATCATCAGAATAGCATTTATTTCAGTAATATCTACTTCCTTTTCAGGTGCCCGTGACACTATGTATATATATCGATATCTTTTAACTTCAAAGCACTAAACCTATTCAAATGCACAAAACATATGTCTTTATTCTCCTCACACATCACTGTTAAATGTCAGGTCCCAGAATGGCCAAAAAGCAATTGTTAAACTTCACTCTTGCATGCCACTGGTACGCTCACTTCCCACGTAAACAACAATCAATTAGGCAAACCTCTTTCGTTTCTGTGCTATGCACTCTTACATCAGAGAGGTATTAATCATACAGAACTGCTAACAAAAATTTATCAAGACTGGATTTCTGAATTAAAACCTGTTGTTTACAGTACCTACGTAAAACATAGTTTACTGGTTACAAACAATGTTGCAGACATGACAACAACAACAACATTTCTGTTTTACATGGACAACATCCATATAATGAACTTGTCATACCGGATTTGTGACCTTCTGTCTGCATGGATCTGACAAAGGAAAAGGCACCTGCTTGATCCTTTTTTTTTTACTATTTTATTTTTATGCCCAACTTGCCCATTCTCTTAGAGCCAAATATTGACGTGCTTAGAGTTAAAAAAAAATTCATGATGCCTATGTGTGTGTGTGTGGGGGGGGGGGCGGATATGCTTAGATACGGTTTCAGGCACTCCTTAATTACTTCCGCAGGCAGCTCTGATACTCAATTATTCCAACATGATAGATCCACCTCATGCCCCCCTACATGAATGAAAAAAAGGTGGGGTGGATCTTTAGGAGCTTCCCAGGTGGAGGTTGGGGTGGATCTTACTCCCCCCCAAAAAACTAAGGCTGCCTCCCACTACTCAGGTTCCAGTTCTTGTACCTCAAATTTAAGAAAGAAAATAGTGTCCCTGCAACCATTGACTGACATCAAAGCATATTTATTTGAGGGCGGAAAACATTTCTTGGAGGAGGGTAAGGTGGAGGAGACTATTTACACCTTCAGTCAGTTCCACGGACAGAAAACAGGACATCACTCCTTTTGTACATGCAAATCATCTGCAGGCTCCACCCACTGCAGCTGTGAAAAATGACAGCAATGCAGAAGAAAATTACTGTCAAAGAGACTAAAGATAGTTTGACCCTCTGCCCTCCTATTTATTTATTTATTCATTGGATTTTAGTAAGCAGGTAAGATTGCTGAGACTTGTATCCCTTTTTAAGGAGTGCCCTGGAATTAATTACATACAATAAATGGGATTCACCTGATACAACATCAGATTATAGTACCTGAGGACAATAGAGGCAGCATGAACAATGATGGTTACAGTTTGTACAATAGTTTTTACTCTGAAGAAAAATAACATACAATTCAATAGAACACAATGCAATTCGTGCAGTTTCACAGTATCAAAGAGTGGTTAGCATAGTCAGCATTTCATCAGGAGGTCTATCAGCTAACTATGACATCAAACTGATGCAGATTAACTGCAGATGAACACTCTCCATCATTGGCAATAGCAGACAGCCTAACCCGGTATAAGTAGCACAGTTAACATTAGTAGCAGTGCCAGTGGCTTTTGGCAAACAGGAAATTTATTTTATTTATTTGTTTACCAGGAGAGACACACTAAGTGGAAAGCTTGTTTACAGGTGCAACCTGGGAGCACAAGGAAAGTTAAGTGACTTGCTCAGGATCATACATTATGCAAATGGGGGCTGTGGGATTCAAACCCAGGTCTCCAGGTTTGCAGCTCAGAGCCTTAAACCACTGTGCTATACTGCCTCCTTAATGTCCAGTAAAAGTGGATGTCTGCTATAAGGTTGTTCATTATAATGTAAAAAAAGACAAATTATGGCTGTCAACCTTAATGACCTTACTGCCACAGCCCACATAGTTATTAAAACCTGGCGGGCCTGTTCACTATTTAGGTTTCTGTGACATAAGGCTTTACCTGGAAAAAACACAATGTAAACAATTTATTCTCTAACTGAGGTTTGGAATCAAGAAAAAACAAGCTGCAATAGAAAAACACTAAGTTGGAGCCCAAACTGACAGCATGCTCACAGCCTCAACTGTAAAATTATACTCAGCTGCAGTAAAGACTCGCCATCTGCACTTTGCTCTGCAGAAATCCATTGGTGTTGTGAGTAAAATTTACGGACATTAGATTTCGACTTTTTCTTTGTGCCAATTCTGGTACTGATCATTTAGAGTGGATTTTGATTATTTTGCTAGTTCCAGGAACCAATCTTGATCCAACATGAGGGAAGGGGAAAGTTCACTGTTGCTCAGGGCAGAAGTGGTCAGATCCTGGACCAAGGTAGTGCAACTTGTCAAAAAGAAAGGGGAGATACTGGACATAGTGGTGCATGTAGGCACAGACCTCCTGGTAAGGATGAGTATAGATAAAACAGAGTTTCCATGCTCTGGAAATGATACTTTGGGGGAAAGCAGGAGCAATAACCTGCTCAGAGGTTCCACTGAGGCTACAAGACAATTAGAGGGAAAAGATCAGGGTCTATCACGTCAATGCATGGCTGAAGGGAGAGTGCTTGGTCAAGGGTTTTCGTTCCTGGGAAATTAAGGTCCTCCTTGAAAGGGCTAACAGCTATTCAGAAGAGATGGCTTGCACCAAAATTGGAGGGTTCAAAGGTGTGAGGGCAGAGGTTTGCAGATCACATCAGGACCAGTTTTAACTAGATAAAGGAGAAGCAGTATCATTGAGGATAGGTACACCCAAACATCTATGGAGGCCAGACAGCCTCCCCAGACACTGTCATGGGTAGAAGGAAATGCACAGAACACAAATAGAAGGGGAAGGAAGATGCTTTCCGGGAAAATAAGAAAGAGGTAGAGAGAAGAAAATTAGAACAATCCTGTATGTTGAAACATAGAAATTGTCGGCAGATAAGGACGGCTAGGCAAATCTAGTCTGCCCATAGGCCCTATACATTGTATGTGGTCACTGACCCTATGTGAGCAATGGTTTTTCATCACTGCCTCCCCTCTCAAGCTTCCCTTGCACCTGTCCCAGGCATGCTTAAACCCCTCCACTGTGCTTGTTCCCACTACCTCCTGTAGCAGACTATTCCAAGCATTGGCTACTCTTTCTATATAGAAAAACGTCCTCACATTACCTCTTAATCTACACCCTTCCAATTTCATATTGTACCCCCTTGTTCTAGTACTTTTTCTACATTGGAAAAGGTCCCCAACCTGCACCTAGTTTATGACCTTGAGGTACTTGAAAGTTTCAATCATGTCCCCCTGCTGTCTCCTCTCCTCCAGTGAGTACATATTGAGATCCCTTAGTCTCTCCTCATATGTTTTGTGGTGCAAGCCCTACACCATCTTTGTTGCCCTTCTCTGGACAGTCTGCACCTTATCTATGTCCTTGCACAGGTGTGACCTGCAGAACTGCATGCAATATTCCAGGTGAGGCCTTACCAATGTTTTATACAATGGCATCATCACCTCCCACCTCCTGCTAGTGATACCCCTGCCTATGTACCCCAGCATACCACTGGCCCTCCCTGCTGCCTTTGTGCATTGCTTTGATACCTTATGGTCATCAGAGATGATAACCCCAAGATCCTCTTCCTCTTTGGTGACAGTCAGCTCCCCCACCCCCAACCTGTAGCTCTCCCCAGGGTTTCCTCTACCCAGGTGCATTATTCTGCACTTCTTTGCATTGAACCTTAGTTGCCACATCTCCAACCATCTTTCAAGCTTCTCCAGGTCCCTTGTCATTTTCTGTACCCCTTCTGGAGTATCCACCCTGTTGCAGGTCTTGGTGTCATCTGCAAACAGGCAGAGCTTTCCTTCCAGCCCCTCTGCAATGTCACTTATGAAGACATTGAACGGGACTGGTCCTAGTACTGATCCTTGTGGTACCCCACTGGTCACCCCCTCTCCCTAGATTGTACCTCATTTACCACCACCTTCTGTCTCCTGTCTGTTAACCAGTTCCTAAACCAGTTCACCACCTTGTCTCCCATGCCCAGACTACCCATCTTGTTAATCAGCCTTCTATGTAGGACGGTGTTGAAGGCCTTGCTGACATCTAGGTAGGCGACATCCACCACCCCTTCCTGATTTATTTCCCTACTCACCCAATCAAATAAAACTATTATATTGATTTGACATGACCTTCCTGCTGTGAATCCATGTTGCCTCAGATCATGAGCACCTCTGGATTCCATATGTGCCACTATCCTTTCTGTCAGCAGTGTCTCCATGAGCTTTTCCACCACTGAGGTGAGGCTGACTGGCCTGTAGTTCCCCGCCTTCTCCCTACTTCCACTTTTGTGCAGTGGAACTACATGTGCCCTCCTCCAGTCCTCTGGAATGACACCCATGTTGAGTAATTCTGTGAACAGGGTCACCAGAGGCAATGCTAGTTCTCTTTGCAGCTCCTTTAATATCCTCGGGTGGATGCCATCTGGCCCCATGGCCTTATTCAGCTTTGTGAGTTCTTCCGGAACTCTCTCCACTGTGACTGGACTGGTGTCCACTCCCCCCCATTACCTCTGCAACCCAACTGTGGTTCTTGACCCTCCCCCTCCTTAGTGAATACTAAGCAGAAGTATTTGTTTAGTATTTCTGCCTTGTCCAGATCCCCTCCTTACACTTTCCCTTCTCCCCTTTGATCCTCACAATCCCCCTCGAGTTTTTCTTCTTTCACTGATGTACCTATAAAATGCCTTACCCCTTTGTTTATAGACCGTGCTAAACCCTCTTCTGTCTGCACTTTCACCCTCCTAACAGCCTTCCCTGCTTTCCTTAGACATTCAAGGTACACCTCTCTGTCATCCTCTCTTTGGCTCCTCTTATATTTCAAAAGAAGAAGGAAACCACTTTGGTTCTCAAAAACAGTAGCAGAAAAGGTCAGAGCAAAAAGTCTGGCCTTCAGGAAATATAAGGGAACACAGTGGGACGAAGATAGGGAGACATACCAAACTTCCCTAAGAGAAGCAGGGAAGGTAGTAAGGAAGGCAAAGGCCCAAACCAAGGAAGCACTAGCACGAACAGTAAAAGAAGGGGACAAGACTTTCTATAGATACATTAGTGAAAGGAGAAAGTCCGGAGGGGGCATTGCTAAGATCAAAGGGGATAAGGGGGCGTGTGATGAGGAGGACCAAGGAAAAGCATCTATCCTAAACAGATACTTCTGCTCAGTATTTACTGAGGAGAAGGTAGGGCAGGGCCCACAGCTCAGCACCATGGACACAGGGGGGAGGGAGATGTGCACTAGTCCCTTCACAAATGAAAGGGTCCTACAGGAGCTTGTTAAGCTCAGAGTGGACAAGACAATGAGATCTGATGGCATACATCCCAGGGTACTAAAGGAGTTAAGGGTGGAACTAGCAGAGCCATTATCAGAACCGTTTAGTGAGTCTCTGTGCACAGGAGAGGTCCCATAAGATTGGAGAAGGGCTCGTGTGATCCCGCTCCACAAGAGTGGTAGCAGGGAGGAGGCAGGGAACTACAGACCAGTCAGTCTTACCTCAGTAGTGAGCAAGATTATGGAGGCACTCATTAAGGAAAGGATAGTGCAACACCAGGAATCCATAGGAGCACAGGATCCAAGACAGCATGGGTTTACAACAGGAAGGTCCTGTCAAACTAATCTCATAGATTTTTTGACTGGGTAACCAGAGTGGTGGACCAAGGGGGAGCAGTTAATGTCACCTGTGACTTCAGCAAAGCTTCGATACTGTTCCATAGAAGATTGATTAATAAGCTGGGTAGGCTCGAGGTGGGTTAGAAGTTGGCCAACTGGGTGGCAAACTGGTTTACGGGCAGAAAAAAGAGAGTGGTGGTAAATGGTATACAGTCAGAAGAGATGCAAGTCACAAGTGGGGTACCTCAGGGATCAGTCCTGGGGCCAGTCCTCTTCAATATCTTCATCAGTGACATTGGCTGGAGGGTAAAGTTTGTCTGTTTGCAGATGACACCAAGATCTGCAACATAGCAGATAATTCAGATGGGGTGGGCAGAATGAGAAGAGATCTGGACAAACTGGCAAAATGGTCGGAAAAGTGGCAACTGGGGTTTAACACAAAGAAGTACAAGATCATGAAAATAGGGAAGAGAAACCCTGAAGCCACCTACAGGTTGGGAGGGGAGTTGCTGGCAATCACAAGAGAAGAAAGAGACTTGAGCATCATCATCACAGATGACCTGAAATCATCCAAGCAGACCACTAAAGCAGTAGGTAAGGTTAGGGGGATGTTGGGGTGTATTAGTAGATGTATCAAAAGTCAGAAGAGGGAGGTAATAATCCCTCTTTACAAGACACTGGTTAGGCCCCATCTGGAGTACTACATGCAGTACTGGAGGCCACACCTTCACAAGGACATTAACAAAATGGAGGCAGTCCAGAGAAGGGGCAACCAAAATGGTATAGGGACTGTATCAGAAAACATATGAGGACAGAGTAACGAAGCTCAATATGTATACCGTAGAGCAAAGGAGGGAGAGAGCTGATATGATTGAAACATTCTAACACTTTAAGGGCATTAACAAGGTGAAAGAGTCTAACATGTTGCAATATAAGAAAAATATCAGGACAAGAGGACACAGTATGAGAATAGAGGGAGGCTGATTAAAGGGTAATGTGAGGAAGTTCTTTTTCACAGAAAGGGTGGTGGATGCATGGAACGGCCTACCTCAAGAAGTGGTGGATATGAATACAGTGCAGGGCTTCAAACAGGCATGGGATAGGCATGAGGGAGCAATACTGATGAGTATGAATAGATAGACCATTGACAGAGTAAAGGCCTATGGCACATTCATAAGGTAGAAAAAAGAAATGGGCAGACTGGATGGGCCTTGAGGTCCTTATCTGCCATCAACTTCTATGTTTCTACTTTCTTTTAGCCCTAACTTTGTCCACCACCTCTTTGTAGAACCATAGTGGTTTCCTTCTTCTTTTCCCTTTGGCCACTATCCTAACGCATTGGTTTGTTATTTCCACTATGGCTTCTTTCAGTTTCTTCCATTGTTTTTCCATCCCCTCTATTACCCCTTCTTTCTCCAGGACTGCTTGTATACATCTACCTATTTCAGTGAAATCCACCCTTCTGAAATCTAATACTCTGCCCTTGTGTGGCTTAATTGAGTCCATGTCTCCATGCTGAACCACACCATGTGGTGGTCACTGGAACCCAGCTGCCTTTCCACCTGCATTTCTTCAATTCTGTTCCCTTTGGTCCATACCTGGTCCAGAATTGACTTGTCCCTGGTTGGCTCATGCACCAGCTGCCTGAGTCCAACCCACCGTAGGGATTCTAGGATGGCTGTGCTTCTGGCTGAAGCAGCCACCTGGGTGGCCCAATCCACATCTGGCATATTGAAATCCCCCAGTAGCAGGATTTCACCTTTAGCTACCATGTCATGTATGTTCTCCACTAGTTCCCTGTCTGCTTCCTCCCTCTGTGCCGGAGATCTGTAGATCACCCCTGTGCATACTGTTGTTCCATTCCCTGGCTCCAGGGTGACCCACATTACCTTGTCCTCCCCTGTCTTCCCTGAACTTCTGTACCCTTTATACCATCTCTGATGTACAGGGCCACTCCCCCACCCTTTTTACCCTCCCTGTCTCTCCTGAACTGTGTATAGCCTGGTACACTGACTTCCCAGCCATGATTAATAGAGTACCACATCTCTGTTATTGCTGCTGTTGGCAGATGCAGACCTTGACACAAGGCCGCCAGGTCTGGAACCTTATTTCCTAGGCTATGGGCATTCGTTAGCATGACCTTCCATATTTTACAGTCTGGCCTCCCTCTGCTCTTGTACTCCCTCTCCAGCATCATCCCCCCTTCCCCGTTTCCTTTCCTATGTGCTCTCACCCCCGCAATATCACTTGTCATACATTGTTCACCTGCCTGGCGCTCCCTGCCTGCTTTAGCTGTTCCTGTAGTCAACTTATGTGCCTGCATTTTCCCAAGGTGGGGGTGTTCCTAAGCCTCCTGACCATCCTGGCTCTCCTCCCTTGTCCAGTTTAAATGCTCACAGCTGAAGCATTTAAACTTCTCACAAAGGACCAAGATTCCCTTTTTGGACAGATGCAGGCCATCCTCTTTATATAAGCTCACATCTGCCCAGGTCAGGCCCTAGTCCCCTATGAAGCCAAAACCCTCTCTTCCATACCAGTCCTTCAACCAGGAGTTAAACATATGGATGTGGAGTGCCCTAGCTTCCCCTGTGCCCTGGACAGGTAGCATCTCCGAGAATGAGATGGAGTGCGCTATCTGTTTCAGGTTTCCCTCCAGCTTCCTGAAATCCTCCTAGACTCTGTCTAATTCCACCATTCTCATGGCCAGGTCATTGTTCCCCAGGTGGACAATGACATCTAGCTGCTCCCTCCTAGCTATTGCCATAGCAATCCTATGGCTCCACTTCCCATCCCTCCATGCAGTGCTTCCTGGGGAGGCACTTGACCTCCACCTCTCCCCTGCTAGATGTCCCTAATTCCACTCCCTGGACAATAGAGTCCCCTACTAGGAAAAGCTTCCCCATCCTCTGAGGTCCCCTGCCTTCCTTTCTTGGGGCTCCATCTTGAAGGACTCTACCATCCTCCCTGGTCCCAGCCTCGGGTTCAAGAGTGGGGCTTTCCCGTTCCTCCAAAACAGTGTAAGAACAGGCACAAACTCGAGAAGAGTGCAACACATAGAGGATACGGATCTATCACAACATAGACAGGGAAGGGTCTGGAAACAAGACCAATGGGCAGAATGAAAAAGAGAAGAAGGGGAAAACTAACAAGCACACAAGCAAGGGGACACAGGTACATTTGACCATTTTGTGCATGAATGCCAGGAGCATGGAGAATAAGATTTGTGACCTACTGGCTCTGGTGGCAGAGGCCCAGTTAGGTTTGGTGGTTATAATGGAAACATGGGCTGCACCATAGGTGGCAGAGCAAGGGGTTCAGAGGGGTCAACTGACCCCTCACTTTCCGAAGTAAGGGTCAGAATGCACATTTTGCCCCCGCCGACTTCTGATACAGGATTTGCTAGCCTGTTATTTTAGGTCTGTGTTTTGTCTTAAGTCTGTGGCACACACCACACACATTCACTGGAAGTCAGTGAGAGCAAGATCAGATGAGCTCACTGAGTTGTACTGACAAGATGCATAAATTAGGTGATTTGATACCTTTTATTGTTCCCACAGAGATTACAGACAAATTGCTACATACCCTTCCCCCACTGGCACACAAAACAATTTTTTTCAGCCTTTCCCTAGGAATGGAATGTGACAAGGGCTATACATTGTCAAGTATTTAATTGCCTCCATGAAAGAGTGTGTGTGTGTGCTCAGAAAGTATGAAACCAGCAGTGTGCGAGTGTGTGTATGTGTGTGTGTGTGTGTGTGTGTTTACCAGGAAAAGACTCCACTGAGCAATGCTTATTTATGAAGAGGTCCAGGTTTTAGTACAGCCACTGTCCTATAAAGTCATGGAGCACATTCTGCTGCATGCTAGTTTGTTTTAGTCACCAGAAATTATGTTAATGAGTGTTCAAAAACAACATATTGAGAATACTGATGAAAGCCTATGGGATACTCCTTTTATTTTGCTATTCATTTTTAATCTTTGGTAACTGGGTAAGGCCCATTAGGCCCAAGACATGTTTTCAGGTGCTACCTGACAGCAATTGCTCAGGGTCACACAGTATGTATGTAGAGGCTATGGAAATGAAATCTAGGTTTGCTGGATGTACTAAACGTGTTCACAGCTCCTTACTCTAACCTTTAGGCTATACTGCCAGCTCAGTGCTGGAAGTGTAAGGCAGATTCAAAATTATGAAAATCCAGATAAAAGGGATGATTTGATACCTTTTATTGGACCACCATAGATGTTACAAAAGAAAATAGGTGTTTTAGCATTTGGACTACATTGAGTCCATCATGAGACACTAATGCTAGTTGTTTTGGAAGAATAAATGCTATTAACACCCAGCTCATACATAAAAACAGGTGTAAAAATTCTATTGGCCAAAAATCCATTCAAAGATCAACTGAGAAATAAATGGGAAGCACACAGTCTAACGTTGTGCTTCTCATTTATCCAAGAAGACATGTCAAGGTCAAATGTCATCAGACCAGATTTGGTCTGTTAACATCTGACCTTGACATGCCTTCTTGGATAAATGAGAAGCACAAAGTTAGTCTGTTTGCTTCCCATTTATTTCTCAGTTGATCTTTGAATGGATTTTTGGCCAATAGAATGTTTACAACTGTTTTTATGTATGATCTGGGTGTTAATAGCATTTATTCTTCCAAAACAACTGGCATTAGTTTCTGATGAAGGACTAAATGTAGTCCGAAAGCTAAAGCACCCATGTGCTTTCATACCATCTATGTTGATTCAATAAAAGTTATCAAATCATCCCTTCTTTTCTGGATCTTTTGTCAGAAGGACCAATACAGCAACAAAACTAATTTGCTGTGTCAAAATGAAGAAGAAAGGCTGCAGCGTTCATTTCAGAGTGGGGGATTGGGACAAATGCTGCAGTTTTAAATTTTTACCCAAATAAAATGTTATGCTTGTTACTGCATAGCATAGATATAGCATTGTAACCATAATGGTTGCAGTATAACTGGTGAACTGTGGTGGGTACAGAAGTAATGGCACCTGGAGTGAGGCTTCCTGACTCCTGGAGTAACTGGGAAGAACAAACAGAGCTGGAAGCAACCAGCTGTATGCTTTTGCAACCCTGTACCTACTAATGTAGTAGTGAGGAATAGGGTTATAAAGAAAGAAAGAAATGGAAATGGGAAAACTTAACCTAATGATAAGTAGTGGTTATGTGTAGAAGCATGAGCACCACACTCTAAGCTATTTCTTGGACTCATCATTTTCCTGTTATGCCAGGAGGTTGGACAGGTCAGATATTTTTGTGCATGAGGGGGATGGTGGGAATAAAGCCCACTAATTTTGTTTATAACCCATCTTTATTAGGAAGACAAGGGGCAGAGTGTACTCTGTAGAAAAAACTAGATAGTTGAAAGACTGTTTTATTACTTAGAATCCTTTATGTATTTCTGGTATGAGGTCATTGGTTTCTCTAAAACCTCACTTTAGATTTGATCTGGTTAGTGAGAATGCAAAGCCCAGTAGCAAATGCAGGAGGACACAATAAGTAGATGTTCTGAGATTCTGTGTGGGGGTGGGGTCGTGTGTGTACAGTATCTCAGATAGCAGCTGACGTACTCCAGGCAGGCAATTCATACTAAGGAGTTGGCTGCCCAAAGAGCTAGCTTTAGAAGAAATATGTACCTTAAGTTGCCTGAATTGCAACTTCTATGCATGAGCCAAGCAGCTGCAGAACACTGCAGCAGGCCTGCCCCTAAAACCAGCTTAATGAGGACACAAAGTAAGGAACAGGCTGCAGGTCCTCTATGTAGATATTAATAGGATATATGGGGAAGGGGACTCTCTAAATGTAGCTGCATTACTTTTGCTGGACGTTCTGTATGTATGGGTCTATAATTAACCCCAAATGTGTAGAACTGCCAGAAAAAATAATGCAGCTAGGTTTAGAGGGCCCGCCACCCCCACCAATCCTGTTAATACTGTTTCTACATAGTGTGCCTGCAAACCCCTTGCCTAGTTTGTGCAATCATTAAACTTTTTTATGGGTAAGGGCTGCAACTACAGCACTCTACAGCCACTCAGCTCATACATGGAAGTTACAAGCCTGGCAAATTAAGGTACATATTTCTTATTACTATATTTAGGGAGAGATGGCACAGATGAAAAAACACTCCTCTGAACTGGTTAAAAGACCAGAAAACAGTGGTATACCATGAACCACTGATGATATTATCACCTTCCCGCAGTATTGATAGCATGAGTTTCGAGACTATGAAATTGTCATATCTTGATATAATTCGGTCTGACCCCCAGTTTTTGAACTGCTCCTCTGCCTATGGGCTACACAGTTTTCAGGTAGGATAGGAGGGGAAGGGTGGCCTTGTACATGAAGGAGGGTATCAGGGCTACAGAGGACAAAGACATGAGCAGGCACCCATACAGAAGCATTTTGGGTACAGGTAGTCAAGGATGGGGGAGGATTATCAAAGTTAGATTGGCATAAAGACCACCTTTGGACAAGAAGTTGTGACAGGTAATAAAGAGGGCAATGAAGCAAGGTGGTGCTGCTTATGGGGACTTCCAAATGCCATACATGGACTGCAATGTCCCAGTGGCAGCAATTGCAAAAAATGCAAAAGCTGATATAGTCCCTGCAGGATGCTTTCCTGATACAAAAAGTGAAGGAGTCCACAAGGGAGGGGACCATTCTGGATTTGCTCCTTACAAAAAGGGATGGCACTGGAGAGGTTTTAGTAAGGGAGTCCCTGGTAACCAGCAATTACTCACCAATGGGGTCAGTGTTGCAGACATCACAGTGGGTGGCCACCGGGGACCAGTGATCACTGTACAGTGTGGTTCAGTATAAATACTGTGGCAGAGTCGAACCACACTAAGGCGAGGGTCCTGGACTTCAGGCGGGCCGACTTTACAAAGATGGGGGAATGCCTCAGAGATAATCTGGCAAGGGGGCAGACCTTGGGTGGAGTGGAGGAACGGTGGGCAAAACTGAAAGGGGCTATAATGAAAGCAATAAATCTCTGTGTTGGGCAAGTTAGCAAGAGTAAGAGGAAACAGAGACTGCTATGGTTCTCAGATGAAGTTGCTGAGAAGGTTAAGGCAAAAAAGTCAGCATTCAGGATGTATAAGGAGACACAGAGGGGGGAGGATAGGGAAGTGTATCAAGAGAAGCAGAGGGAGGCAGGGAAACCAGACAGGACAGCAAAGGTGCAAACAGAGGAGAAAATAGCTCAATCTGTGAAGAAAGGGGACAAGACATTTTTCAGGTACATAAGGAAAGGGAGAAAAACCAGGACTGGGATTGTATGGCTAAGGAGGGAAGGGAGGGGAAGGTATGGTGGGGGGCCAGAAAAAAGCAGACATCCTGAACAAATATTTTTGTTCAGTATTCACAGAGAAAGGGGAAGGTGGGAGACCACAGTTAAGTGACAGGAGCATTGAAGGAAGGGATGCGGACACCAGTCCATTTACAGAAGAGAGAGTCCTGAAGGAACTCAGAAATTTGAAACTGGACAAGGCAATGGGGCCAGATTGGGTACATCCAAGGATATTGAAGGAGCTTACAGAGGTGCTGGCTGCATGACTAACAGTCCTGTTCAACCACTCACTGAAGATGGGAGTGGTTCTGGAGGACTTGAGGAGGGCAGATGTAGTCCCACTTCACAAAAGTGGTAGCAGGGAGGAGGCTGGCACCTACAGGCCAGTCAGCCTGACTTCAGTGGCATGGAAATTAATGGAATTACTACTGAAGAAAAGGACTGTGGAATATCTAGAATCCAGCAGCTTACAGGATCCAAGGCAGCTGGATTCACTGGGGGAGGTCATGTCAAACAATTCTGATAGATTTCTTTGACAGGGTGACCAGGGAGTTAGATCAGGGTGAAGCGGTGGACATGGCCTACCCAGATTTCAGTAAGACCTTCAACACTATTCCACATAGGAGACTTGTAAACAAGCTAGGCAGCTTGGGAGTGGGTCCTAAGGTGGTTAACTGGGTAACAGATTGGTTGGAGGATAGGCAACAGAGGGTGGTGGTAAGTGGAGTTCACTCCAAGGAAGGGAGGGTGACCAGCGGGGTGCCACAAGGATCAGTACTTGGACCATTCCTTTTTAATGTCTTTATTAGCATCACTGCAGAGTGGTTAGAAGGGAAGGTATGCCATTATGAAGAGACTATTAACAGGGTACACTCTCCAGGGGAGGGGGTGGAAGAAATGAAGAGGGATCTAGGAAAGCTTAAAGAGTGGTCAAGAGCATGGTAACTAAATTTCAATTGAAAGAACTTCAAAATCATGCACTTGGGGCACAGGAACCCGGGGCAGATTACAAGATGGGTGGAGTGGTACTGGTGACCACCAAACAGGAAAGAGACCTGGGGGTAATCATATCTGATGACCTAAAGGTGGCCAAATGGCATCACAATTTCATTGGGGAGAACCAGTGGGATGCTAGGGTGCATAGGGAGGGATATCACCAGCAGAAAGAAGGAGGTGGTGTTACCGCTGTACAACTCATTGGTGAAACTTCACCTAGAGTACTGTGTCCATTTCTGGAGACTGCATCTCCAGAGGACATAGAGTAGAGGCAGTCCAGAGGAGGGCAACTAAAATAGTGCAGGGTCTTCACCAAAAGCCCTATGAGGAGAGACTACAGGACCTCAGTATGTACACCCTGAAGGAAAGGAAGGAGGAGGGATATGATAGACTTTCAAATACATCACAGGTAGAAATAAAGTACAAGAGGGTAGCATTTTTCAGAGAAAAAGATGTTCAAGAGCAAGGGCTCATGCTATGGAGCTGGAGGGGTAGACTCAGGGGAAACGTGAGAAAATACTTTTTCACAGAAAGAGTGGTGGATGCACGATCAGCCTCCCAGATGTGGTGGTGGGGGCCAAAACTGTGATGGAATTCAGGAATGCATGGGATAGGCACTAGGGAACCTTAGCAGGTAGGAAAGGGAGGGTAAAAGCCAGAGATCAATAGGGTCTGCTGTTTTACAGTAGGTAGGGAAAATGGGCAGATTAGGTGGGTCAAGCGGTCTTTATCCACCATCAAATTCTATGTCTCTATGTTTCTAATTACCTGATTGTGTGGTCTGACATAAAACAAGAGCCAAAAAGCAAGTTTTCACAAGCTAAGAATTTTAGACATTAGAAAGAAAGATTTTGGTAGATACACTGGCAGGATGGGTGGCAGTGGTGTGGATAGTAAATGTGGATTCATTAAAAAAAAGGTAGTTTGAAGCAATGAGTCTCTGTATTAGGCAATAGGAAAAACAGGAGAAGAAGGAAACCAGTCTGGTGCTTAAAAGAGACAGAGGGATCAGTGGGATAAAAAAAGGAAGGCCTTCAAAAAATAGAGGGACAGTCAGACAGATTTAACAGGGAAGTGTACCAGACCAAGATCAAGATGATAGATACCAAGAAGTGGGTTAAGAGAGCAGTGTCAGATGCAGAGGATAGGAGGACAGGGGATGGGGGATAAGAAATTATTCTGCTATATTCTGCAGAAGTGCAAATCTAAGTAGGGGATAGTTAGACTGAAGAAGGGGGGAGGGTTAGTGGAGGGGTAAAGTAAAAATACTAAATAAGCATTTCTGCTCAGAATTTATGGTAGAGGACAAGGGGTCACTACATGAATGTGGTCTCAAGGCCAAAAGGACAGGGGAAGTTCAATTTAACATGCAACCAATCATTGAGGGGAAGGTGTGCTGAGTGCTAAGCACTCCGAAGATTGACTATTCAATGGGTCTGGAAGGGTTGCACCAACAATACAGTGCTAAAAGAAATGTGACAGGAGCTGGCCACATCACTGGCAGATCTCAATTGTTACGCAGGAAAACAGGAGTGATGCCAATGGATTATAGGGTAGCTGATGTGGTAGCCCTCCACAAGACAAAGAGCAGGAATGAAATGGGTAACTATAGACCAGTCAGTCTGACATCTATAGTGGTCAAATTACCTGAGGACATTATTAAGGAGAAAATAGTGGATTTTCTGGATGCCAGTGGCTTCCAGGGCACAAAACAGAATGGATTCACCATGGTGTGGTCATGTCAGACAAATATGATCAACTTCTTTGACTGTGTCATAAAGATGGACAAAGGACAGGCAGTGGAGGTACTATATCTGGACCCTAGCAAAATGTTCAACTTTGTCCCACATAAGAGCATGGTTACAAAATTGGAAGACATGGAGATGGGGAAATATTACAGAATGGATAAGGAACTTGTTTGGTGGGAGAACACACAGTGTAGTCTTAAATAGGAAATTCTCGGAGGAAAAAGAAGTCAGCTGTGGGGTTCCCCAGGGATCATTCTTAGGCTTAGTACTTTTCAGCATCTTTATTTGTGGCAGTGGGGAAGGGATCCTAGGTAGAGATGCAGCAAAATTAAATTCCACCGGTGAAGTGAACATGAAGTGGCCACTTCATGTTGTCCCAGCGCTATATGGAGTGTCCATTGTAAACTGCTCTCTGCTTTGTTATTATGACTTCACGTTGTCATTCCACCTTAACGCGAAGTAAGGCAGAATGACAACAATATAGGCAGCCCCACCCAACATACATCACATGGCTTACAGTACTGTAAGTCACATGCTTTAGCCAGGTAGGAAGGAAGTGAGTCATAGAAGCAGATACTTTCACTTTCTCCTTTGCAGAGGTAGAGAGAGGAAGCATTTTGTGGCGAGAAGAGTTCTTGGCTGCTTTTTCTGAAGTTGATCAGATTCAAAACCCAAAAGCTTTTTTAAAAGCTAATTGTTGGGGTTTTTTTGTACTATTTTGTCAGTTCATTTTTTCTTTTTGGTGACTGGCTTCTTTGTTTTATAGTTTTGGTGTGTGTGTGTGTGTGTGTGTGTGTCTGTGTGTGAAGTCAGGACTCGTCAGAGAGGGAAGGAGTGTTTTTTTTAGTGTAATGGAGGATCAGGGACAGTATGTGGCCCATGGCAGAAGGGGAGCAGTGCACACATGGGGCATAGGTTGGTGGTGTTGGACCAGTCCAGAGTGCTTGGTAATCACCCCCCTCTGGAAGCAGCAGCTGCAGTACCACCAGTGCCACATCCAGCAAGCCCATCACCACCACCACCAGTGGCAGCTGCAGGAGCTCCAGCAGTACCACCTCCACAGCAGCAGGTGGAGCCACAGGTCCGTGAACATGCTGCTAGCAGTGCATCTGCCCCTCCCGTGCCTGGTCTCCACCCCCTGCAGCTCCCCAGTTTGGCAGTTTTTTAACTGTGTTGGGGGGACAGCAGCCTTGTGGTGTGTCTGCTTTGTGAGGTGCAGGTGTGCCGTGGTCCCCGGGGGCACATCTGGGGAATAGGGGCCAGCACACCCATATGTTGAACCACCACAAGGTGGCGTGGAAGGCTGCCACAGAATGGGCTAGGCATCCACCTGCTGGCCATTCTGTGGCAGTGGCAGAGGGTGCTGCTGTTGTGCTTCATTGCAGTCGGAGGAGGGCCACAGCAGCAGTTGCTGTAGTACCACCACCAACACCATCCTCACCACCTCATCTACCTGGTGTTCCCCCACCAGTGGACCCCACAATGCCTGCAACTCATGCAGACATAGGACTTTTGTGGGCCATGGCGGAATAGAATAATGAGAGGGTGGGTGCTGTCCAGCAGCAGTTGGAGCAGATAGAGTAACACCAGTTACAGATCGTGTCAATGCTCCATCTGCTGCTGGACCAACAAGGGATCTCCCATTAGCTTTTTTTTTTTCAGCACACCCCACCCCACCCCACCACTGTAGTGTTTTGTCTTTTGTTTATGTTTAATAACCAACACAGGGAAGGGCACAGTAGTAGTTTAAAGGGAAGCAGTCAGCAACAGCAGCTCCCGCCCCCTGTAAGGCCTACCCTCCGGTTAAGCATTGAAGTATGTTGCGGCGCTTCTCTCACGCCACAACATACATTATTTTAATACAGAAAAGTCCGCTACCTGGAAGTGTGGTGAATGCTATGGAGGCTCCATTATGTGTAAAGGTGTGGCAACGCACCATGCGCTTCAATTCTTTTGTATTGAAGTGCATGGTGTGTCACCACGCCATTACACATATTGGAGCCCCATAGTATCCACCATACTTCCGGATTGCAGACTTTTCTCTATTAAAATAAAGTATGTTGCTGCACAAGACAAAGGCCACAACATACTTCAAATACTTAACCAGAGGGTAAGCCATGCAGGGGGCTGGAGCTCCTGTTACAGACTGCTTTCCTTTAAATATATAGATACACGTACATACATACATGATCTGTATTGCCCTGTCATTATAATCTGGTGCCTCAGTAATATTTGTCACAACCCCACTCAGCAGGTCAGGGCCTCTGCTCCCACAGTGCCTACCTCCAAGCACAGTACTGTGAGCAGGAACAGAACAGGGTAACCCTCCTGTCTGTTTTGTGGGTTCAAATCATCTTTGATCTCAAGTTCTGGAGGGATTCAAACTGTGGACCTCTTGCTAGCATACCCAGTGTACAGGATCAGATAATTCTGCTCTTCAGGGGATGCCAGATATCTTTTGCCTATGGGCACCTAAGCAGGTGTACAAAATGAACCCTTAAAATCTCTGTGAAAGACCTCAGATAAACTCTTACCTTTTCCCAGTTTGGTATTACCATTAAGCTATGCACAGTGTCAGCTTTAACCATATATGCTTCACTTGTCAAAGAAAAAATTTCGAAGGCACAGCAGTCTCTTTAAAATAGAGGTTTACTTTAAAATAGATAAAAAATGTAGAACGTAAATACAGAACAATATATCACCACGCATACAATCACTTAAAAGAACAAGGTTTAAAAAGTGCAAACAAATTCCTACCACCAGACAATTAGACTTGTCTGTCTAATGTATATCTTCTAACAGTGCTTGAAGTAGATGTTGTTGCTTCAGAGAGTCCAAACAAGAATGTCACTAAAGGTCAGCCACAGCATAGTTAAAAAACTGTCTTTGAACCTGCCTCCTCCATGATGTCACCCAGCTCCTCCTCTGTTTATTAAAAATTATACAACCAGGATGTCTTATCACTCAGGAGGTATTTTAAATAAGATGACATAAGCAAAAACTAATTTCCAATATGACTCTTTGATCTGGAGTGGTTTCCTGCTCCTCTTTGATCTAGTGTGTTTTCTTGCTTTTCAAAGACATCAAAGAACATTTACAACTCTGCAGTTTCTCACTTAGCTGACATATAGCTTCTTTTAGCACCAGCTGAAATTAACTGTTCTTTCCTCTGAAGACGTCATAAAATGGATATTTTAGTTCCTGGCTATTGGAGTGCATGGTGCGTCGCCACACCATTACACATAATGGAGCGCCCATGGTATCCACCATACTTCCAGGTCGCTGACTTTTCCCTATTAAAATAAAGTACATTGCGGCACGAGAAAAATGCCGAAACATACTTAAAATGCTTAACCAGATGGTAAGCCTTGCAGGGGGTTGGAGCTCCTCTTACTGACTGCTTTCCTTTAAATATATACATACACATACATACATACATGCTTCTTATTGCCCTGTTATTATAATCTGGTGCCTAAGTAATGTTTACTTTCTGTTGTGGAGTGGTTGTGGAAAAGCAGGACTGAGCAGTGCAGGTATAATGTGCTAAATTGCATGTGTGCAGTCAGTGTTGTTTCCTGTGTGTGTGTGTGTGTGTGTGTGTGTGTGTGTGTGATGTCATACATTGTTCAGCTTCTTGCAAACATATATATGCTGACTTGTTGCAGTGTTTATGGTATGAAGAATAGAGATAAGAATATATAACGCATATTTTATTGTCACCATCATCACCAGAGGACTAAGTGATATGATATTTTTTCAGAGGTGTCTGGCCAGAGTGCACCTTACTCACATACTGCACACATGACTTTTAGGAGAGCATGTGTTTTTTTGTGCTATTATCTCCTCAAAGTCATGTGTGCACTGTGAGTGACTGAGGTGCACAGTGACCCGAGACCGCTGAAAAAATATCACATCACTTACTCCGCCAGTGCTGATGGTACAAATAAAATATACGTAATATATTATTTCTTATCTTTATTCTTTATATACTGCAATAAGTCACACCATATATATGTTTGCATGAAGCTGGACAATGTCTGCACACACAGGAAAGAACACTGACGGCACACAAGAAGTTTAGCACATTATACTTGCACCGCTCAGTCCTGCTTTTTGACAAACACTTCACGAGTCCCGACACGAAGAAAACATTACTGAGGTTCCAGAAATATTTCTTTTTTGAAACAGACATTAAAGCAGCAGTGCAACAATCTGAGGAAAATTTTAACCCAATACTTTTCCATGCTATTTTACATTGCCACTTTACTTACCTCCTGAATTGTATGATACCATTCTTTCCAGTATTTGAGTCCGCTTTAGTACTTTTTTTATGTCTGAAATAATAAAAGGAGTGCTCCTTTTAATACGTTGCGGACCAGGTCTTCATCAGTATTTTCCGCTGTTTTTGTCCATCAGTTGCTTATATATCACTTCTGTTATAAAATTAACAATTATGGCCCGGCCCGCCCGGCACTGTTGATTGAATTTCCGGCTTGCGGCGCGGTGACCAGTTGGGAATGGACTCGGGTCAGCGCTGAGGGTTGGCCGGGAGAAGATAGAGGTCCCACGGACTGCCTCCTCTCCGGGGAGGTGGCTAGGTCCGAGTCTGCGTGACTTCTGGCGGAGGCCAGGAAAGGTGCACAGCTGCCGACACCAAGCTCTGTGTGGAGGCGGGGCAGGACGCTCTGCGCATCATTGCACATCCCCGCCTCCCGGAAAAAAGGAAAAAGGAGAGCTACCGGAGGCCCTCAATGAAGCCCATCACAGCTTCGATTAGCCCCCGGACCTAATCCGAGGTCCGCGGCATGCGCCCCAGTGCCGCGGCCCCACCGTGGAGGGAAAGCCACGGGGTATCCGGGGAGCCCGAGGTCAATGTGGGGGGGTGGAAGCATAGAATGGGCTGAGTACCTGGGCTAACGGCGGCAAAGAGGCATAAAGAGGAAAATTAAAAAAAAAAATAAATAAAATAAAATTAACAATTATGCAGCAGGCAGTGTTTTCTGACCTCACAGAACTATTTTGTTCAAAAACAGCTGCAAATAGTGATGAAAACCTGGTCTAAGCCATATTAAAAGGAGTGCTCCTTTTAATTTTTCAGACATGAGAAAAAGTACTAAAGCAGACACAAACTGTGAAAAGAAGGGTATCGTACAAGTCAGGAGGTAACTAGTGGCTGGCAATCTAAAATAGCATAAAAACGTATAGGTACAAATTTTCACCACATTGTTGCACTGCTGCTTTAATTGATAATTTAATTATGACATTATGTGCTCACAATCACAACACACTAAATGCAACTGTCCTGTGTCCAGAAAATTCCCAAGTGCTGACGAAGTGAAATGGGAGCATTACACCACATGCAAAGCCCCCCAGGATTTATTGTGCAGTCACTCATGCGCAGTGATCACACAGAATCCCCATAATTTTTCTGCATCCCCAAAATGCAACTATCTTGTGCCCAGAAAATTTACATACTGTGAAGATGATGTCATGATGCACAGTGTCTTGCCAAACCATGTGAAAGAGGGATAACATGACATGAATCTATTCAGTGTTCCATCAGAAATGATGACCGTGAGAGAACTGTTGCTGGTCCAAAGTGTGCTGCGATTCCTGTGAATGCAATGCCATCACCTCAACCAGATGGAAGGGTGCCTTTTGTGTGTATACTAATAGTAGCCTTGGTGAGTTGATACACACACATATATATATATATATATATATATATTTTCTAGGTGGGGGGTTGACATAATATATACATGTACTCATTGTCAGGGCCACTGGAAAATCATGGCCGTGATTATTTGGTGGAAAGCGTGATTTTCAGATACCCCCCGCCAAAAATCATGCTTTCCACAAAATATTACATTCTTCATTTATTCCTGCACTCCCTGCAACAAACTGTGCCCAACGCAAGCTCCCACTCTCAGCAAAACATTCATTTCTGCAGTCCCTGCCACAATTCTTCTATGTTGGCCCAAATCTAGCCCACCAACTCTCACAGTCACTTACTAGCCAGTAAAAATGGTCTGCAGATGGTAGCTCCTCATATTCTGCTGCTGCTGCTCAATACAATATCCCTCCTGATGTGCCCCCAGCCATCCCATGCCATGCTGTGTGCTCATGTTTTCCTGCCCAATCTCTCTGCCTGCTTTGTTTTCCTGGTGTGTGACACGCTAGTGACATCATCAGGGCAGTGCGTCACACTAGCTGGGGCCAATCACGCCGGTGTATTTTTTTTTTAAAATCCCTGCTCTTTTCCATTTGCTCAGGCCCCCCCTCAGGTCCACCAAACCAAGTTAAATGTATGCGGGCAGGTGAGGGGGGCTACAGAGCAGGAGCCGTATGTCGGGCAAAGGCAAGTGAGTAAGAAGAGAGAGCATCTATCACGAGCCGAGTGAGAGTGACCAGGAGCTGCAGAATACAAGAACATGGAGAGCTGAGGTGTCTAACTGTACAGAATGAAGATGTGGAGCAGAGAAGGAGAAGAAGCAGAGGATCACCTGAAAAACCCACTCCTGCAATTACCTGAAAAAAGAGCAGAATCATTTGCTGCAACTCCTCTATTTTGTGCCAGTTCTGTGCTGACAATCTAAGACAGGTAGGTTTTTATACAATTCATTTCTGAGAAAATGTGTCTCCTGATGAGGGTGGCATGCTCGGAGGGAAGGAGGCTGGGAGTCTAGCAGGGGCCAGCTATTGTAATTTGTTTTATTTATTTCTATGTATGGGGCTGTTCTGTAAAACAAAAGCTTGTCAGATTGATGGAGAGTGGACAGGCGGGCCTGGCGGACTGGCACATATGGCAGTCACCTGGATCCATCCCTCGGTCCCCGTGGTGTGTCCTTGATCGCTGCTGTGGTTTCTCGTTCATGGAGTGGAGGGGTGGGCCTGGCGGACTGGCACACATGGCAAAAAAATTGTTCTGGCCTCTGGTGAATGAACTGGGTGGGGCGGGTGACCAGAGTGGCACAAAACAATTTTTTTCCATCATGTATGGCAGTCACCTGGGTCCGTCTCGCACTCCCGTGGTGTGTCCTTGATTGCTGCTGTGGTTCCTCGGAGATGGGAGTGGAGGGGTTGGCCTGTTGGACTGGCGCACATGGCAAAAAAATTGTTCTGGCCTCTGGTGAGCGAACAGGGTAGGGCGGGCGACCAGAATGGCACTGAACAATTATTTTTACATCATGTATGGCAGTTGCCTGGGTCCGTCCCTCACTCCCGTGATGTGTCCAAGCCTAGCTGCTGCGGTTTCTCATTGATGGAGTGAAGAGGTGGGCCTGGTGGACTGACACACATGGCAAACAAATTGTTCTGGCCCCTGGTGAGAGAGCAGGGTGGGGCAGGTGACCAGGGTGGTACAGAACAATTTTTTTCCATCATGTATGGCAGTCGCCTGGGTCCATCCCTCACTCCTGTGGTGTGTCCTTGATCACTGCTGTGGTTCCTCAGAGATGGGAGTGGAGAGGTGGGCCTGGTGGACTGGCACACTTGTCAAAAAAATTGTTCTGGCCTCTGGTGAGCGAACAGGGTGGGGCGGGTGACCAGAGTGGCACAGAACATTTTTTTTCCATCATGTATGGCAGTCACCTGGGTCCATCCCTTGCTTCCGATGTGTGTCCTTGATCGCTGCTGTGGTTCCTCGGAGATGGAGTGGAGGGGTGTGTTGAGCTGACATGGCACAATGCCTTGCTCCTGTGTTCTATATAGTGCCCAAATTAAAAAGAAATTGCAAGGTAGCAGGAAAACTGAATTTCTGGAGTCTTTTGTTCCATGGATACTAGCAAGTCTATGGGCAAGCTCAGTGCCATGACAAGGCAATTCCAGGAGCTGAGGTTTTGAAACCAATCTGCCAGCTTAGAACATTGTGGGATGCAAACTAGTGGTGTGATATTGGAGGATCAAGCATCCCAAGGAAAGCTCTCCTTCCTGTATGCACTGATGTTCTTATTCAAGTCTTAATTTGTTTTGGTTTAATTTTGTTTTAGTTAAACTACACCATGTCTACACCGCCACCAAAGCACTTCCGTTTTTCTCGTGAAGAGGCCAAGGACCGTCATGTCTCTTATCTTGTGCGTGCCCAGGATCGGGTTAAGTTATATCCGAAGGATCTTTACAAGGATGGAGGATTGCTGTTTTGTGTTGGTTGCACCCACACACCCAACTTTGTGCGGAAGCATACAGTTGACATGCACATGAAGTCGCAGAAACATCTAGAAAGGAAAGAAGCTGCAAAGAAAAACATACAAAGTAAGTACTAGTTGCACAGATGTTTGCAGTTGTTTTATTTTTTACATAGTCTGTTTTTCCCCTTGGGTGACTGGTATCTGCTCTGTCCCTGTCTCCCAAGTCCATCTTATCTCTCTCTCTCTCTGTCACTATGGAACCCAATTCCCCCACCCCCATGCCCATGTGCCTTGTTCCTGCATCCCCCTTCCTTGCTGCTAGAGTTCAACACTACCACTTGGCCTCTAAGAGCAAGACAGCAGATTCCCACCCCCACTCAGGAGAAGAGAGCAGCCAATTGGACACTGAATCCTCTCCCTCCCCGCTGACCTGATCTTGTTCCCAAATAGGTTGCTAGTGTGGCAGGAGGTAAAGCTCACAGTTCCTCAGTCCTCCATGACACTGGGCCGGCCTACAACTTGTTTTTTCCCTGTAAAATATTAAATCTTATTTGCTTTGGTTTTGTTTTCCAGGCACAGCTTATTTTTCCCTGTAAACTATTATATCTTGTTTTTTTTTTTTTTGTTGTTTTTTTTAGGCACACCTCTACGACAGTGGCCGCAGACTTCTTGTTTCAGTCTAGCAATGGAATCTTCCATTGAACAGAAGGAATTTGTTCTGGACTTCGTCCACTGTTTGACCCATGCAGACATACCACTGGAGAAGACTTTTGGCTTTCAAGAGATTCTTAAAGAAACACACAAAACAAGGCGGTAGTCTTCCGGGACGATCAAGGCTTCAGAGCACGTACCTACAAGAACTTCGGCCTAATAACGAACAGTCCCTGAAAGAGGTGGTGGAGGATCAAGATGTCTTCATTTTCTGGATGAGACAACAGATGCTTGTGGGCTTACGTGTTGGCTATTTTGGCTGAACCTTTGCTTAATGTTGGGGAGCAGCCACTCCTAATTAGTGTGGAGTTTTTGCATCATGTGAACAACACCACAGCTCCTTCAAGCTCTACTAAAAGTGCTAAACACCAATGGGGTGAACTTCAATAAAGTCTTTGCCATTGTCACAGACAGTGCAAGTTATATTCACAAGGCTTTTGAAACGGTGCTGTCCTGTGTCCTACCAAATGCAGTGCATGTCACTTGCATTGCCCACCTCCTCAATTTGGTCTTGGAAGTCTGGGTGGACACACTGGAAGACTTAAACACTGCTGTTTCCCTTGTTAAAAAATATTTTGCCAGAGCCCAATGCGTAGGCATCAGTACTTTGTCTTCATGGAATCCAAGCAGGGCATTGTACCCAAAATGCCAGTATATGCAGTGGTAACTTGGTGGTGGTCCTGGGTTAACGCTGCTCAGTATTTGGCAGACTATTTGCCTGTGTTAACAGAATTTGTTGAAATGCTACAATCTGATGCAGCAACCTTGAAGCGCCTGAAGTGCTTATTGAAAGGCAAAGCAGCAGAGCTGGTAACACAAGCCACTTTTGTGGTGGAACACTCTTCTGAACTTGTTAACCTTATTCTACAATTGCAGTCAAGCAGTTAGCCACAGGGACACTCCATATTTGGAAGGGTGCAAAATGTGCATATGTTTTTGGACTTCTGTGCCACTGCAGGGGAAACTGAATACAGACCAGATACAGTAGATATGTTGTCCCACTGTCAGTTACATGAAAATCAAAACTGTGTGAACCTTTTTCGGAAGGTTATGTTGGACAGCAGTGAGAAACTGGACAAAATTTTAAAATCTCATCCCTCAGTCGGCACATTCAAAGCTGCCCGAATCTTTGTCTCAAAGCAGCTGCCAACACTGGACGAGGAAAAAGTAAAACATACCCAGGAGCTACCATCTCTGGCTGGTGTTTCAAACTTTGAATGGCATGGATACAGAACTTTCGCCCAGTCAGTACCCAGTGATGATTTTAATATTGCTGAGTGGTGGGAAGCACAAAGGGATACACTTACACATCTTGCTGCTGTGGAAAAAATGTATATCTGGCTTCCCATAAGCACAGCAGACATTGAACTGCCTTTTTCACTGTACACAGAGACCTTTTAAAAGACAAACGGCCAAGTTTGACAGATGACAACACTAGACTACTTCTTATGTTGAAGTACAATAAGAAATTTTAAATGTCTTAATTGGATAACCATTGCTGCTCATTCTATGATGTAAAAATCCTTTCTTGACAATCTGGTGTGGTGGTGGTGGTGGTACTATACTTTTACTGTAGAATACTTTTACTGTAGAATACTAATAATGTTTATTGTTTGAATTATTAGAGGTGGTGGTGGTGGTACTACTTTGACAATGATGCTACTATTATAATGTATATTGTTTTTTGATCAGTCGTGGGTGTTTTAATAAAAACTTATACCTTTTGTGTGTGCCTGTGTTTTTTTGTTTGTTTTTTTACAAAAACTTATACCTTTTTGATGGCTGACTTTGACATGCATCACAAAGCAATTTAAATTGAAAACCCCCATACTTGTACCTCACAAAGGAAAATGTGCGCCCAGAAGCCGGCAAAATCCCTGCAAAATACATGCAAAGTCCCGCAAAATCCCAGCAAAATTTGGGAGAAAAAAGTTCTACAAATTCCCCGAAAAATCTGCTAAAAAATTCTACAATTTCCCAGTGGCCCTGCTCATTGTATTGTTTTATATCACAGGTCACATACTGTTGGTGTGCACATTGCATTGCTCAATGAGAAATGTTGGTGTTGAAATTGGAGATGGAATGCTGTCAAGCCAATGAAGGTAAGCATTTTTATTGGGGGGGGGGGAGCATATTTGCAAGTAGGTCTCATTAATGGTTTATTATTTGGTTATTACTTCTTCACAAATTTCATCTGCATCCTTCTCCAGTCCGTAATGATGGTCATGGTCATTGATTGAAATTACTTGCTTGTTGTTTGTCTGCCCCAGCCCGGTGGGGGGGGGCATGATGTTGAAGAAGTTCTTTGATAAGGTAACTATAACACAGCAAAGCAACTTGATTGCAGCAGTAAGATATTATGTTTAAGCTCTGGCTGTTCCACCACGGGTATCTGGATTAATGCAGATAGCAAGCTGTCCCATTGCAATCATCAGATCACAAATAAATTTAGTACCAGGCTGTGAAACAAATACACTGTGTCAGTGTCCCTGCGTCTCAACTCAAGTTACATTTTAAACCACATCTTCTCAAGTAACATGACCTGGGTCCAACTTTTGCAACACTGTCAAGGCTGCACTGCTGCAAATTTGGAATACAGGCATGATATGTTGCAGAAATATCTTTGTGATGTACATGTCACCTAGTTTATGAATCATCAGTCAGATTTGTTGCACTGTTATAAAAAAAAGGAAAACAGATTAAATAAAATTGATATAGTTACCAGTATGGATTGGAAATGGATATCCCATAGGTTCTTATAGACAGTATTGCTGCTGTACCATTGATACATACCTTCAGTGAAGAAGAGTCGTTTGTTATTAACCTGTAAAAAAACAAAATAAGTTGGCCATATGTGTTTGACCATTGCAGCTCAGAAAAGCAACAGAAAACACACACAGCTAAAGGAAGCTGAATCGCATGAAAAACATTAGTACATATACTCACTTTATAGTTTTAATAGTAAGAAGCCTTGTGCCTGTGGCTGATGAATGTGGCCTCCTGTTCGACTTCCTCTTCCTTGGCATGGTCAAGACATGTAATGGAAAACATTGTCACAATGGTGGTGGTCATAGCTGAGGCACATGATGACATTCCCTCTCACATTTTCCTGCATCTGGTGGTGGTGGTGGCAGTTGCAAACAGCAGTCTTATCTCTTATGGTAGTGGATGGGTGGTAGTCCAGGGGGACACATGGTCACATTCCCTATGCTGGCAGTTGTGAACAGCTGTCTTATCTCTTATGGTGGTGGACGGGTGGTAGTCCAGGGGGACACACAGTCACATTCCCTATGCTGGCAGTGGCGAACAGGTAACAGTGGTGTTATGGTGGTGGCAGTCCAGGGGCCAGGATATATTGTGCTCAGGATATTTAAATGTGACGTGACATATGGAATTTGAGTCATTATGAGTGGGACACTGATTTAACTTTATGAAAGAGAAAACATGTATCATACAAGAAATGTGACAGCCTTTTAACCACTTAAGTTAAAACCTGCCAACATTAACCTCATCATCATTCATCATCATCCTCATAAAGAAAGCTGCCCTCGCAGTCTGCTATGTCTGAATTCTGACCACTGGGAAATTCTTTCTTCATTGTGTTATCATCTACATCAGTGGTAGGCCGTTTCATGCTGCCACTGCTACCAGGATGGTCCCTTTCTACAGCATCAGCTAAACCATGACTATGCCAGGGTACGAATACTGAGGTTGCATTCTGAGCTGGTATGTGCCGTTCATTCATTTTTATGAATGTCAGCAAACTGACATTTGCGGGAGACAGGTTTGTATGATGATCCCAAGCTATTGCACCTACTGAGCTGAATACCCTCTCGACACTCACATTGGAGGGTGGGCATGTCAGGTACTTCAGTTCCACAGCAGTCAGCTCTGGCCATTCACTGACCTTTCCACTCGAGTATAAATGGTGATCATCAGTGATTGACATATGCCTGTTTTCAGACGCATATGATTCAATTATTCGCTCTGCTGCTCTAAGTTCAGTGTTTGATGCATCATCCGTTTCTCCAGAATCATTTATGTTTCAAATCCCAACTTGGGACAAAGCCTCCCAAAGTGGGTTAACACCAACCACTGTTGATGACAGATCACCTGGAACTGCAGTCCCCTTCCCCTTACAGGATATGCTTGATGGTCTTCTAGGTTCACCTTCACCCTGATTATGCTGCTGAGGTTTGTTGACCTTGGCACGTGACTTCTGTGCCCATGAACCAAGTGCACCAGTTGCCCACTGACAGTTTTTACCTGTTCAGGCCCACCCTCCAGTACTGAGGCAATTCCACGATTGTATCGTGGGTCGAGCATTATTGCTATTGCAAAGTTGTCACTGTGCTGAATGCTCAAGATGTGATGATTCTGGTCAAATACTGTCGGCATGTGTTTCAGCAACACACTGCTAGCACGGTCTCAGGCAACATTAAAGCTATGCTGTACATTCACCAATGTCTGCCTCAGCACCCACAGCAGTGAAATTGATTGGCTAATGGAGGCAGACTCGCCACTCACTGCCTGTGTGGCATGTTCAAAAGGCCTCAAGACTGTTATTACAGAGTCCTTGAGGTGCCATTGTTCAATTGTCACAGACAGAGGCCCCGGAACTGTCACGGCTAGTGTGCATGACAAGATATTCTGAGATGGCTTTGTACTGTTCATACAACCTCTCTGCCATGTATAAAGTGGAGTTTCACCGGGTGACAACTTCCAGCTTCATGCAGTGCTGCCTAAGGCTGTTTCGGATCTGCAGCTGCCAAAGTTGGTCACGGGCCTTTGCAGAGCATGAAAAGTGAGAACAGATACTGCGTGCAACTGTCAGCATTTCCTTTATATCAGGGTGCTGCAGAAACTCCTGCAACCACAAGATTTAAACAGTGGGCCATGCATGGAACCCGAAAAAAGCCACCATCCATGATGCATTTCACCACATTTGACCCATTGTCACTTGCTATGAACCCAGCTGTCAGAGACAGGGGGTTCAGCCACTTGTCAGTTTCAGTCAGTACCACATCCAACATGTTTTGACCAGTGTGTGAACAGGTCACATTGTGCATAGCATTCGCTGCATGCTATCAAATTCCTGGAAGATTGCTACTACGACACTCCACCTTACTACACAGATTATTCACACTACAAAGAGCACAAACACCTGCACCTGCACTCAGTGTGCAGTCATACACAAATATGAAGTCCTTGCTGTTTTGCCACTTGTCCACATATCCATATTTACATGGATGAATGGATAGGAGGAATGTTGAAGGGCATGTCTTACTGAGTCGGACACAGTACAGTAAAACTCAGAGACAGCATGGGTCAAAAAGTATATCCTGGATGGGACTTTCCATTTTGGACAGGCACATGCAGCAAACCACCGGAACCCAGAATTCTCCACAAAGGAGAAGGGCAAAAGATCAATTGCCAGCATTTCAGCTACAGCAGCATTAAGTTCACGTGACACTTTATGATTGGGTGGGTACTTCAGCTTATGCACAAAAACACTCTGTAACGTAGGCTGACTTAAACGTCTTAAATGGGGTGTGATGACAAATGGTTCTGCTCTGCGAATCACAGGGGGTGGAGTGTGGACATGTGATGAAGACAGTTGCACAGGTGATGACAAACCCAGAAATGCAGTTATTTTCCCACATTTACCAACAGGGGTTGATGTACCACTTGCACTAGACATACTGCATTGACCACTGCCACCACCAAAACTGCTACTCTCACCATCACTGGACAAGATTTCAAAATTATTCAAGTCCTCCACCTCATCATGCCTGTAGTAATCCTCTGCTGTTATTTCATCACTACTGCACACATTTAATTTTCAACTTGATGTTACAGTCATGGAAGGGGATAACATGTTCCTTATAGTTGATGATGAGGGTGAATGCCCTACTGTGGTACAGGTATTAGCTGCCATCTTGTGCTGGGTCCACAGTGCCATGTGCCTGTTCTTAAAATGTCTATGCTGTGACCCTGTGCCCAGATGGCTCCCCTTTTTTACCTCAACTCACATGCACCTGGCAAAACTGTCAGATTGCAACTGACTCATCATTTGCATCTTGCACAAAAAAACCCAAACAAGGGATTGTGATGCTCTAGTTTTAACATGCGCCCCCCCGATGCTGCTTATTGGACTCTGTTTTTTTAAGCCATGAAGTGGGGGGTATGCTATATGATTTTTCAGGTAGGACACACTTGGACTGCAACTGACCACGACGACTACCTATCATTATTACTGGGTCATCATCATCAACTGAAACTGGTAAATCACAACTTTTTATGGGGGGGGGGATGCAAAGAGACCCAGACAGAGCCACCCTGAATTTCTTTTTCTCCAGTTCCCGACAGGGGTCACTGACATCATCATATTCATCAACATCATCCACATCTTTTGCTTGAATGCTGGCATGTGGACTGCATGTTGCAACCACAGCAGCATCATCAGCAGCAGCACCACCACTATCACCTGGAATTTTGTCACCAGAATGTAAATCACTGCATGGCAAATGCATGACCTGAACTGTGGTGGAAGAAATGTGACATTGTTTGCTATCATTGACATGTTGATCAGAATCCTCATGTTCAGTAACTGGAATGTTACTAGGGAGCATGACATCATCTACACTGCCACTCACTGGCACTGCTTCACACTCCACTATATATTTGGAGACGGTAAACTGGTCAGAAGTGGAACTTGAGGCAGCAATACTCATGCCACCACCAGCAACTGCACTAACACCACCAGCTGCGACAACATCATCTCCTCCAACTATGAGTGAAGCTACTGATTGGGCTGTAAAAAACATTGCAGGAGAAATTCCTTTCCTTACATCAGCAATGCACTTCTGCGTCTGCACACAACCACGCCCATAGACAATCTTACCACTGGCAGCAGTGCCATGGCGAGAAACAGCTTTGCTTGCACATCTCTTTGCGGGCATTTTGGAGTATCAACAAGAATATTCTAAACAAATTTAGATTTTGGAACATTCATTCTGGGTGGGGGCGGGGGACACTGGATGTGAAGCCAAAAACCAACTGTGACTTCAACAAGAGCTACAGACACAAAGTCACAACAAGTTCAACAACACCTTAACTAACCAGTGGTGCTCTCAAGTCACAAACAATCCAATCAGGAAAAGAATACATTTTGCTGGTGGGGGGGAGCACTGACTGCAGATTACAGCAGTGCAAAACCAAGAAAAGATACCCCAATGGCAGTACAAAATCATGCGGGTACAGTGGATAGCAGGTTCACACTGCTGTGCCTGCAATTACACTGTGGCACAATAAAAGATGTATTATTTGATGTCACGCACCACACACACACACACACACACACACACAATTTGTGTACAAGTAATGCATAACAAATTGAAACCTTCAGTATTATAAAATGGCAGGGTAAAGTCATGTAATCTGATTGGCTCTTATTTATGTGTAAAATACGGTTCACACATGGGTAAAAAAAAGGACTGCTTAGCAGTAAAGAGTCTGCAACACAGATTAACGGGCATTTGAAACAAAGGCATTTCAGTTAGCCCTCTACTGTCAGAGCTGATCTTCCACCACAAACATGGCTGCGACCTTTACATTGTAAAAAAAAAAAACTTCAACTGGGCCCTAAAAATAAAACTACCTTAAGTAAAAAAAATGAATTAAAAGCTGTTTCCCTGATTATCACACTCTCCTTACATACATAAACAAATTAAAAACAATAAGTATTGTTAATAGTTTTCGCTACAACCGTTTCTTTGCTGACAGTCAAAAATCCCCCTTCTATCTTTAACTGCTTATCAGGGAACTCTCTTCTTCTTGCCCTGACAGTGAGATAACTGAGTCTCTGGCTGTAACAAAGGCTTTTGTTGTCTCTGTGTATAGGGTGTTGGGAGAGAAACATTCTGCCAGTGGAACCAAGCCGAATTTTGAGTCCATATATTCCATGGAAAACATTCCATGATAAAAATTCCGTATCTTCTATGTGATGAACAACAAAGTAAAAAAAAACAGGAAGAAGAAATTAGGCAATAATACAATGAAATCATCAATGACTACACCTGCAGTGGGCGGAAGGACTTTTTTTTTTAATCACAAATGCACAAAGTAAATCTATTTTTCTACATATAAACATGCTTTTACCAACAGTCAAAAGTAAAAAAATTAAAAGGAGTCAATTGTATAAGCACAATAAGGCACTCAGAGGTGTGTGTAAACCATATTTTACAGCACGGCCAGAAGCTGAAGTCACTCGGCCATTGGCCTCATGCCTTACTATGCCCCTGGCCATGCTGTAAAATATGGTTTATACACACCCCTTTGTACCTTATTGCTTACATATAAAACATATTTTAAACAACCTGAAATTATGCACTGCTGCACCAGGTCCTCCAGACCACAACACACACAATCAGCAAAAAAATGTCAACAATTATTGAAAATATTACTGTGTGTACATTAACACAGTCAGTTATACAAGAAAAATATAACCAAAACACAAAGAACTCTGTATTTCTCCTACTTAAGTCTATGTACACCACAGATACACCCCTCCCCCAAAGCACACTTCCACTGTCACTCAGTACACAGACTGAATGTTGTACATTAACATTCAAAATCGACACACAAACAATAAACGCTCGATGATATGAGTACAGAAGGGTTTCCTACAATTGATGAACTAAAGTTTCAGCAAAAAAATGACTCAAAAAGGCTTTAACAGCTTTTAGAAGGTTTGAATCATAGAGAGCTCTCAGAGCAGACTGTCGCCAACAGCTTCCTACACACACTAACAATCCCAAAGATAAGGTGGGAAATGAACTTTATTAAATTGCACACTGTGCCTCTGGTTCCCAAGGTGCCATCAAATGTCCACAAAAGATAATGTTTAGGAACCCCAAAATAACTTCTTCAGAGTCAAACATTTCTTTGTAGTGATTTTTTTTTATTTCTGTTTATACTGCCCCCTAGATTTCGCTCTGTATAAGAGCTTGTTCATGGGGTATTTCTGTTAGAAAAAAATAATAATAATCCACGTTTTAGTATAACAATTCATGAGCAAAAATCATGTGCCTCCATTTTTATGTTGGTGCACTTGCACAGCCAACATCGTGGGACAGTGCAGCTTTAGAGGCGCGGTCGCTGTTGGGCGAATGCAGGGCACGCACCAGTAGGTGCATCCTGCATTCCCCAATCAGCCTGCATGCTGGCGCCACACCATGCACACATAATGTGGTGAGCACATCTAAGAAAAGGTCCATTCCAATCCGAGCAAAGCTTGTCAGATGCAACGGTCCTTTTCTTGCCATGCTTGAAACCATTATGTACATGGTGGGACACTGGCCGTAGAACTGCCGACTTCAGGGGTTGATCCCCACAACCATTGCCACCCTGTAGATGATAATGCCGATGGGAGAGCCTACCCCATCGGGCATAAAGCACCCCCCAATTGTTTAATGCCGAGGAGGTGCCCAACCCCTCAGCTCTGCATCCCCCACCCTTCTTTTGTGTGCCGACGGGTGTCCAACTCGCTGGCATAAATCCTCTGTTGTTTTGCCAATGAGGGTGCCTAACCCCAGCCAGCTACAGACACCCCTAAAATAGTTAGGTGGCACACTGGGAGCCCACCCCAGCGTGCCAAATGCCCTGCAAAACAAAAACTGTCCCGCAATGTTTTTTCTGTTTTTAACCTGTAAAACTGAAAACAGTCCCTCATAGTCTCGATGCCCCTCCCCACCCGCACCCACCCACTGCGCATCCTGCCTCCCTCACTCCCCTCACCCCATACTTACCTGTGGAGTCCCAGTACGATCTTCTGTGGACCGGGAACCGTCTGCACTCTTCAAAGCCGACCGCAAACTGAAGAAATGCTGGTAAGCTGTATAATGGAATGAATAGAGTTTTTTCAACTTTAATGCATATCTCAGGCATTTTTGTGAATTTTGGCCCCAAATTTTCAACATGGGGTTTTTGAGACCCCTTCTCATGAATTCTAGCACTGTCATGGCGTTATTCAGTCCCAAAAGGTGTTTTCGCAGTCACTGCATGGAATCACCTTTCAGGACTGAGTAACGAAATGACAGTGCCACTGTTCATGAGACGGGCTCTCAAAAAGCCTATCTTGCAAGTTTGGTGGGAAAAATACAAAAAATGATTGTTTTACGAGCGTACGTAGCAACTGTGCAACACACGCTCGTAAGTTAGCGCATTCGCACTATTTTCATGCCAGATTCTCAACATTGGCATTTTACCACACCTTCTTGAGAACCGTACAGCTGTCATTTTTTCACATCCTGCCAGAAATGTGTTTTCGCACTTCCGGCGCAGAATAACACGGTTGCTGTGTGAAATCAGTGTTCGGGACACATCATGAAAATGACAGTGATACTGTTCATGAGCAGAGTTCCTAAAATGCCTGTGTTGAAAATTTGGTGACAATACTCCATAAAATGACTGTTTTATGAGGTGCATAGCAACTGCACAATGCATGCTCGTAACTTCGTGCATTCGCAACATTTTCACACCAGATTCTCAAATTTGGCATTTTATTACATCTTCTTGTGAACTGTGCAGCTGTCATTTTTGACATCCTTGCTGAAATGTGTTTTCTCACTTTTGGCGCACAATAGCGCGTTTGCTGTGTGAAATCAGTGTTCGGGGACACATTACAAAAATGACAGTGACACTTTTCATGAGCAGAGGTCCTAAAATGCTTGTGTTGAAAATTCATGACAATACTCCATAAAATGACTGTTTTACGAGCGTGCGTTGCGCAGTTTGCATGCACTCTCGTACGTTCGCAAACTTCTAATGTTCTCACTCCAGATTTTCTACAGTGCCATTGTTCTGCACCTTCTAATGAACAGTATAGCTGTCATTTTTCTCATCCTGACCAAAATTTGTTTTCGCAGTTCCGGGGCAGAATAGCGTGGTCGCTGTGGAAAGTCCGTGTTCGAGACACATGATGAAAATGATAGTGGCACTGTTCATTAGCAGATGCCCTAAAATGACTATGTTGAAAATTTAGGAACGAAAGTCAATAAAATGAGTGTTTTAAGAGTGTGCATTGCACAGTTTGCACGCACAGTCATGACTGTGAATTTGTAATACTTTCACTCCAGCTGTTCATCATTGGCATTTTTCCATACCTCCTTATGAACACTGCAGCTGCCTGAAATGTGTTTTCGCATGTCCGGCACAGAATTGCACGGCTGCTGTTAGAAATCAGTTTTTGGGACAGTTTGAGGAAATGACGGTGACACTATTCATGAGCAGAGGTCGTAAAATGCCTATGTTGAAAATCTGGTGCCAAAACTCCATACAATGACTGTGTTGCAAGCCTGCATTGCGCAGTTTCCACGTACACTTGTAACTTCATCAATCTGCAATATTTTCACCACTGGTATTTGTGCACATCTTATTAACGGTCCAGCTGCCATTTTTCACAGCCTGCCCAAAACGTGTTTCTGCAGCTGTGGTGCACAATGTCGTGCTTGCTGTGCAAAATCACCTTTTGAGACACATTCACAAAATCACAGCACTATGCATCTCTAGCTACGCCACTCTCACTGCCAATGACAGCGTGACAGCATTTGGCATTGACAATTGCTTGTTTATGTTATGACACTGTGTTAAGTTAAAGCATTGTGAAATTATTGAAGTGATTATACACTCAAATGAATTTACCCAGCTCACAGCTACTGTCCTCCTATATTTCACTTTCCTCCTGCTTACTTCTTGTTACAAAAAACATCCATGCCATCTGTGAATTGATATAACATGTCCTGTCACTTATTTTTACATGAAAAGCCCCATATTAGCTTAATTTTAACAACTGCATAAAGCCTATAACCACATAACTACTTGGCCATTTATCTCATACTACCCTGAGCTGAGGCTGTGCAGAACAATCTAGAGCACATGTGACCTGAAATCCCATGAATCACTGCAAAATCTGCCTTTGGAGCTTAAAACAAGACAAAGTGAGGCAAAGTACATTGTTTTCAATGTACTTCACCTTAATTTTTGTGGAGTAGTGGTTTGGAGAAAGCGGAATAATGCACTATGATGCAAAGTACTCCGCTTTGCGCTGTGGAGCACTCTGCAAATCCACCTTCACTCCATGAATTGCTCTGCAGAGCGAATTGAGGCAACTTCGCCCATCTGTAATCCGAGGTCAGATGTGCATACAGTATTTGTAGATGACACATAACTCTGCGGTAGAGTGGACAGTGATGATGGGGGTGGGAGACTGAGGGAAGATTTGAAGATACTGGAAAAATGGTTAAGGGTCTGACAACTAAAATTCAATGCACAAAAGTGAAAAGCTGTGCACATAAGGGACAGGAACCCAAAGACAGAATACAGAATCGGAGATGTAACTATAGAAACATAGAAAATGACAGCAGAAAAAGACTCAAAGTCCATCCAGTCTGGCCTAATTTGAAATCAATTGCCCAAAAGGCCTACTGCCTTATAGGGTCTATCTAGCCACCCTCCCACCCATCAGATGTAGTATTAGAAGAAATGACAGAGAAGAGGGATCTCAGGGTCTTAATAGCAGACAGCTTACTTTTGCACTGAAAGAGTGGTGAATAAGTGGAAGAGACTGCCTGAACACATCGTGAAGGTCAGTACAGTGAGGGGCTTCAAGGTAGGGAAGTACAACCACATGGCTCTAAGAAGAGGGTTAAAGGCAGAGGTATGGGATAGGGATCGTGACTAGGGCCTATGTGTGATAAAAAGGTAGGGTGGGCAGACTGGGAGGGCCGGTGGGCTTTTTTCTGTCATCATTTTCATTTTTATTTTCAACCTGAAGTTGTCAATGCAGTACAACAGAACAGTGGTAAAGGCAAATCAGATGCTGGGATGCATTGGCAGAAGAATCAGCAGCAGAAGAAAGGAGGTGATCCTGCCACTATGCAAATCCTTGATACAGCCAAATTTGGAGTACTGCATGCAGTTCTTGAGTCCACACTTGAAAAGTACAGGGATAGGATTGAGGTGGTGCAGAGGGCAACACAAATTATTCAGGGACCACAAGAGAATCTAACATGAAGAGGCTCAAGGACCTCAACTTGTGCACAGTGGAGACCAGGAGGTAGATGGGCGACATAACTGAAACATTCAAGTTTTGTCACGGGATAAATAAGGTAGACACTGGGGAACTGTCCAGAATGAGCAAAAACATGGGCCCAAGAGGAACTTGAAGCTGGTGGGAGGGAGACAGATTCAGAAAGGATGTCAGAAAGTATTTATTTACAGAGAGGGTTGTGGACAAAGGGAAAAGATTGCTGGAGGGGGATGGTCTGTGCCCAATTAGTGGAGGGATTCAAGCAAGGATGGGACAGGCATTTGTGGCTGGTAAGGATAGCAGGTAAGTATGATATGTGGAAAGAGTGAGTGAGTGAGTGAGTGAGTGACCACTGGGGAATTCACACCATACCATAGGTAGAGACCAGTAGACTGGATGTGTAAGGGGGTCTTCTGCCACCAATTTCTATATTTCTATATTTTCATATAATGCAAAGTGGTGCACATGTTCAGGAAGCTGCTCATCATTATCATGCAGCGCATGCTGATATTAAGATGTCTTACTACCCTGCAAGAGGAGTGCAGCACTAGCTCCTTAAAGAAGCACCAATGACATTCCTTAAGCACTTTGCATTTCCCCCTTGTCCCCAGGGTAGAAATGTGTAGTGACCAGTCAGTGAATTAGTACCTAGAAGCCAGGAACCCTACTAGGAAGCCGTAGCTCTTGATTTGCAGGAAAAGATTGGACCTACTGCAAATTGACCATTATGCCAGTCACCCATTTTGTGGATTTGGAGCCAAGGGTTCCATATACAGGCCTTGATCTGTGGAGTTGGTCCCACACATGGATTTCACATTCCCCAAAACCACAAAATGTTTGTCTCAAATACAGTACTAGCCCATTGGCCATCATGGGGTTGCAATTCACAACACCTTCCATTTTCAAGCCAATGTGTATGCTCCACAGTACCTCCCAAAAGTTAGTACCTGCATGTCTGGTTTTATACATTAAATGTACTACACTGATGACACGGGGCCTCATCCTCACATTGTATTGTACATCTGTCAAATATGACAAGCCCATGCTTAAACTAATGGGTGCTAAACAACGGCCATGCACTTAGTCCCACAGCGCTTTGGTGTGATGCCCATGAGTTCAACAGAGTGATATTGGTGATTTTCCTGTCTTTTTCATCCTAACTTTGCCCACCAGATCTCCTAATGCCTTTTACCAATTTCAAGGAATAACTCAAACTACCTCCACAGCACCATTGACGTTGATGGATGGCCCTACTGTGTGTGTTAAGGGTCCACAGCATCTACTCCTGTCTGGCATCAGGAGGACAACCTAAATGCAATCACAAGACACCAAACAGTTAAGGCACTTGCAAGTCTGGGAAGAATCCCTCCTGACATACAGAGGCTTAGAGTGTGTCCAGGATCCAGGTCCAGTGTCGAGTCAAAAAGAAGCCATTTCTACAAATATCATTCACTGCCTCATTACACTACTGTACAACCCTTCCTTCCTGCAGTGCATCATTAAACTACTGTAGTACCCTTCCTTCTTGCACTGTCTCATTATACCACTGTAGTACCCTTACTTCCTGCACTGCCTTATTACACTACTTGAGTACCATTCCTTCCTGCACCTTCTCATTACACTACTTTAGCACACTTCCCTCTTACACTGCCTCATTATATTACTTTATCACCTTTCCTTCCTGCACTGCCTCATTATGCTACTGTAGTACCCATCCTTACCACACTGCCCCATTACACTACTCTAGTACCCTTCCTTACTGCACTGTCTCTTTATACCACTGTAGTACACTTCCTTTCTTTCTGCACTGCTTCGTTACACTACTTTAGTGCCCTTCCTTCATGCAGTCTCATTACACCACTTTAGTACCCTTTCATCCTGCACTCTCATTATACCACTTAAGTGCCTTTCCTTCCTGCACTGCCTCATTACACTACTGTATTACCCTTCTTTCCTGCACTGTCTCATTACACTACGTTAGTATCCCTCCTTCCTGCACTGTCTCATTACACTATTTTAGTGCCCTTCTTCCTCCACTGTCTCATTATACCACTGTAGTACCCCTATTTCCTGCACTGTCTCATTACATCATTTTAGTACCCTTCCCTCTTGCACTTCCTCATTACACTACTTTTGTACCCTCCAATTCTGCACTGCCTCATTACACTACTGAAATACTTGTCCTTCCTGCACTGTCTCAATACTTCACTTTAGGAACCTCCCTTCCTGCACCATCTCATTACACTACTTTACTTCCCTCCTTCCTGCACTGCATCATTCCACTGCTTTAGTGCCCTTCTTCCTGTACTGCCTCATTACACTACTTGAGTATGTTTCCTTACTGCACTGCCTCGTTACTTTAGTACCCTTACCTCCAGTACTGCATCAATATATTACTTTAGTACTCTTCCTTCCTGCCCTGCCTCATTACACTACTATAGTACCCTTCCTTCCTGCACTGCCCAATAGCACTACTGTAATACCCTTCCTTCCTGCACTGTCTCATTATACCACTGTAGTACCCTTCCTTCCTTCCTGAACTCCCTCATTACACTACTTTAGTTCCGTTGCTTACTGTACTGTCTCATTATACCACTTTAGTATTCTTCCTTCCTGCACTGCCTCATTACACTACTGTAGTACTTGTTCTTCCTGCACTGTTTCATTATACGACTGTAGTACTCTTCCTTCCTGTACAGTTTCATTATACCACTTTAGTACCCTTCTTTCCTACAGCATCTCATTATACTACTTTAGTACCCTTCCTACCTTCACTGCCACATTACACTACTTAAGTGCCCATCCTTCCTGCACTGCCTCATTACATTACTTTAGTACCCTTGCTTCTATCACTGCCTCATTGCACTGCTGTAGTACCCATCCTTACTGCAATACCCCATTACACTACTGTAGTACCCTTCCTTCCTGCACTGTCTCTTTACACTATTTTAGTGCCCATCCTTCCTGCACTGTCTCATTATACCACTGTAGAACCCTTACTTCCTGCACTCTCATTACGCCACTTTAGTACCCTTCCCTCCGACATTGGCTCATTACACTTCTTTAGTACCCTCCCATTCTGCACTGCCTCATTACACTACTGAAATACTCTTCCTTCCTGCACTGTCTCATTACATCAATTTAGGACCCTTCCTTCCTGCACTGTCTCATTACACTACTTTACTTCCCTTCCTTCCTGCACTGAATCATTCCAGTACTTTAGTGCCCTTCTTCCTGCACTTCCTCATTACACTACTTGAGTAGCCCTTCCTCCTTCCTGCACTGCCTCATTACACTGCTTTTGTACCTTCCTTCCTACACTGTCTCATTACACCACTTTAGTGCCCTTCCTTCCTGCCCTGCCTCATTGCACTACTATAGTACCCTTTCTTCCTGCACTGCCCAATAATGCTACTGTAGTACCCTTCCTTCCTGCACAGTCTCATTATACCACTGTAGTACCCTTCCTTCCTTCCTGCACTGCCTCATTACACTACTTTAGTACTGTTGCTTACTGTTTTGTCTCATTACACCACTTTAGTACCCTTCCTTCCTGCACAGTCTCAATATTCCACTTTAGTGCCTTTCCTTTCTGCACTGTCTCATTATACCACTGTAGAACCCTTACTTCCGGCACTCTCATTACACCACTTTAGTACCCTTCTCTCCGACACTGGCTCATTACATGACTTTAGTACCCCTCCCATTCTGCACTGCCTCATTACATCACTTTAGGATCCTTCCTTCCTTCCTGCACTGTCTCATTACACTACTTTACTTCCCTTCCTTCCTGCACTGCATCATTCCAGTACTTTAGTGCCCTTCGTCCTGCACTGCCTCATTACACTACTTGAGTACCTTTCCTTCCGCACTGCCTCATTACATTACTTTAGTACCCTTACTTCTTTCCTGTACTGCCTCAGTATATTAGTTTAGTACCCTTCTTTCCTGCCCTGCCTCATTACACTACTATAATACCCTTCCTTCCTGCACTGCCCAATAATGCTACTGTAGTACCCTTCCTTCCTGCACAGCCTCATTATACCACTTTAGTACCCTTCCTTCCTGCACTGTCTCAATATTCCACTTTAGTGCCTTTCCTTCCTGCACTGTCTCATTATACCACTTTAGTGCCCTTTCGTCCTGCACTGCTTCATTACACTACAGTACTTTAGTGCCCTTCCTTCCTGCACTGGTTCATTATACCACTGTACTACCCTTCTTTCCTGCACTGCCTCATTATAGCACTTTAATACCCTTCCTTCCTACATTGCCTCATTACACTACTGTAGTAAACTCAATCCTGCACTGCCTTATTACACTACTTTAGCACCTTTCCTTCCTGCACTGCCTTATTACATTACTTTAGTACCCTTCCTTCCAGCACTGCCTCATTACACTACTATAGTACCCTTCCTTCCTGCACTGCCTCTTTACACTACTGTAGTACCCTTTCTTCCTGCACTGACTCATTATACCACTTTAGTACCCTTTCATCCTTTCTGCACTTACTCAGTACACTACTTTAGTACCCTTCCTTCCTGCACTGTCTCATTGCACCACTTTAGTACCCTTCTTTCAAGCACTGTCTCCTTATACCAGTGTAGTACCCTTCCTTCCTGCACTGCGTCATTACACCACTTTAGTACCCTTCCTTCCTGCACTTCTTCACTACACTACTGTACTACCTTTCCATTCTGCACTGCCTCATTACACTACTGTAGCACCCTTCTTTTCTGCACTGCCTCATTATACCACTGTAGCACCCTTCTTTTCTGCACTGCCTCATTATACCACTGCAGTACCCTTCCTTCATGCACTGCCTCATTATACTACTTTAGTACCCATGTTTCTTACACTGTCTCATTACACCACTTTAGTACCCCTCCTTCCTGCACTGTCTCATTATATCACTTTAGTGCCATTCTTTTGTGCACTGCCTCATTACACTACTTTAGTGCACTTCCTTCCTGCACTGCCTCATTACCCTACTTTATTGCCCTTCCTTCTTGCACTGCCTCATTACATCACTTTAGTACCCATCCTTCCTGCACTGCCCCATTACACTACTGTTGTACCCTTCATTTCTGCACTGCCTCATTACACTACTGTAGTACCCTTTCTTACTGCACTTTCTCATTATACCACTTTAGTGCCCTTCCCTCCTTCCTGCACTGCCTCATTACACTGCTTGTGTAACCTTCCTTCCTACACTGTCTCATTACACCACTTTAGTAGTCTTCCTTCCTGCACCGTCTCTTTATACACTTTAGTGCCTTTCCTTCCTGTACTGCCTCATTACACTACTGTAGTACCCTTCCTTCCTGCACTGCCTCATTACACTACTGTAGTACCCATCCTTACCGCACCGCCCCATTACACTACTATAGTACCCTTCCTTCCTGCACTGTCTCATTACACTATTTTAGTGCCCATCCTTCCTGCACTGTCTCATTACACTATTTTAGTGCCCATCCTTCCTGCACTGTCTCATTATACCACTGTAGAACCCTTACTTCCGGCACTCTCATTACACCACTTTAGTACCCTTCCCTCTGACACTGGCTCATTACACTACTTTAGTACCCTCCCATTCTGCACTGCCTCATTACATCACTTTACGATCCTTCCTTCCTTCCTTCCTGCACTGTCTCATTACACTACTTTACTTCCCTTCCTTCCTGCACTGCATCATTCCAGTACTTTAGTGCCCTTCTTCCTGCACTGCCTCATTACACTACTTGAGTACCTTTCCTTCCTGCACTGCTTCATTACATTACTTTAGTACCCTTACTTCCTTCCTGTACTGCCTCAATATATTACTTTAGTACCCTTCTTTCCTGCCCTGCCTCATTACACTACTATAGTGCCCTTCCTTCCTGCACTGTCCAATAATGCTACTGTAGTACCCTTCCTTCTTGCACAGTCTCATTATACCACTTTAGTACCCTTCCTTCCTGCACTGTCTCAATATTCCACTTTAGTGCCTTTCTTTTCTGCACTGTCTCATTATACCACTTTAGTGCCCTTTCATCCTGCACTGCTTCATTACACTACAGTACTTTAGTGTCCTTCCTTCCTGCACTGGTTCATTATACCACTGTACTACCCTTCTTACCTGCACTGCCTCATTATAGCACTTTAATATGCCTTCATTCCTACATTGCCTCATTACACTACTGTAGTAAACTCAATCGCACTGCCTTATTACACTGCTTTTCTTCCTACCTTCCTGCACTGCATCATTCCAGTACTTTAGTGCCCTTCTTCCTGCACTGCCTCAATACACTACTTGAGTACCTTTCCTTCCTGCACTGCCTCATTGCATTACTTTAGTACCCTTCCTTCCTTCCTGTACTGCCTCAATATATTACTTTAGTACCCTTCCTTCCTGCCCTGCCTTATTACACTACTATAGTACCCTTCCTTCCTGCATTGCCCAATAATGCTACTATAATACCCTTCCTTCCTGCACAGTCTCATTATACCACTTTAGTGCCCTTTCGTCCTGCACTGCTTCATTACACTACAGTACTTTAGTGCCCTTCCTTCCTGCACTGGTTCATTATACCACTGTACTACCCTTCCTTCCTGCACTGCCTCGTTATAGCACTTTAGTACCCTTCCCTCCTACATTGCCTCATTACACTACTGTAGTAAACTCAATTCTGCACTGCCTCATTACACTACTATAGTACCCTTCCTTCCTGCACTGCCCCTTTACATTATTGTAGTACCCTTTCTTCCTGCACTGACTCATTATACCACTTTAGTACCCTTTCTTCCTTTCTGCACTGACTCAGTACACTATGTTAGTACCCTTCCTTCCTGCACCGTCTCATTGCACCACTTTAGTACTCTTCTTTCAAGCACTGTCTCATTATACCACTTCAGTGCCATTCCTTCCTGCACTTTCTCATTACACCACTGTAGTACCCTTCTTTCCTGCACTGTCTCTTTACACTATTTTAGTGTCATTCATTTCTGCACTGTCATTATACCACTGTAGTACCCTTCCTTCCTGCACTGTCTCATACCAGTGTAGTACCATTCCTTCCTGCACTCCCTCACTACACTACTGTACTACCCTTCCATTCTGCATTGCTTCATTACACTACTGTAGCACCCTTCTTTTCTGCACCACCTCATTATACCACTGTAGTACCCTTCCTTCCTGCAGTGCTTCATTATTCTACTTTAGTACCCGTGTTTCCTACGCTGTCTCATTACACCATTTTAGTACCCTCCTTCCTGCACTGTCTCATTACACCACCTTAGTACCCCTCTTCCTGCACTGTCTCATTATGCCACTTTAGTGCCATTCTTTCGCACTGTCTTACTATACCACTTTAGTACCCTTCCTTCCTGCACTGCCTCATTATATCACTTTAACACTTTACTTCATGCACTGTCTCATTACACCACTTTAGTACCCTTCCTTCCTTCTTGCACTGTCCATTATACCACTTTACTGCCCTTCCTTCCTTCCTGCACCTCATTATACTACTGTAGTACCCTTCCTTCCTGCGCTGTCTCATTACACTAGTGTTGTACCCTTCCTTCCTGCACTGCCTCATTAAACTACTTTAGTGCCCACCCTTCCTGCACTGTCTCATTATATTACTGTGGTATCATTCCTTTCTGCATTGCCTCATTATAGTCATATAGTACCCTTCTTTCCTACACCATCTCATTATACTACTTTAGTATCCTTTCTTCCTGCACTGCCACATTACACTACTTTAGTGCCCTTACGTCCTGCACTGCCTCATTACACTGCTTTAGTACTCTTCCTTCCTGCACTGCCTCATTATATTACTTTAGTACCCTTCCTTCCTGCACTGCCTCATTAAACTACTGTAGTACCCTTCCTTGCTGCACTGCACCTTTACACTACTGTAGTATGATTTCCTTCCTGCACTGTCTCATTATACCACTGTAGTACCCTTCCTTCCTTTCTGCCCTGCCTCATTATCATACTTTAATACCCTTCCATCCTACGCTGTCTCATTATATCACTTTAGTACCCTTGTTTGCTGCACTGTCTCATTATACCACTTTAGTGCCCTTCCTTCCTGCACTGCCTCATTACACTACTGTAGTACCCTTCTTTCCTGCACTGTCTCATTATATCACTGTAGTGCTCTTCCTTCCTGCACTGTCTCATTACACCACTTTAGTACCCTTCCCTCTGACACTGGCTCATTACACTACTTTAGTACCCTCCCATTCTGCACTGCCTCATTACATCACTTTACGATCCTTCCTTCCTTCCTTCCTGCACTGTCTCATTACACTACTTTACTTCCCTTCCTTCCTGCACTGCATCATTCCAGTACTTTAGTGCCCTTCTTCCTGCACTGCCTCATTACACTACTTGAGTACCTTTCCTTCCTGCACTGCTTCATTACATTACTTTAGTACCCTTACTTCCTTCCTGTACTGCCTCAATATATTACTTTAGTACCCTTCTTTCCTGCCCTGCCTCATTACACTACTATAGTGCCCTTCCTTCCTGCACTGTCCAATAATGCTACTGTAGTACCCTTCCTTCTTGCACAGTCTCATTATACCACTTTAGTACCCTTCCTTCCTGCACTGTCTCAATATTCCACTTTAGTGCCTTTCTTTTCTGCACTGTCTCATTATACCACTTTAGTGCCCTTTCATCCTGCACTGCTTCATTACACTACAGTACTTTAGTGTCCTTCCTTCCTGCACTGGTTCATTATACCACTGTACTACCCTTCTTACCTGCACTGCCTCATTATAGCACTTTAATACCCTTCCTTCCTACATTGCCTCATTACACTACTGTAGTAAACTCAATCCCGCACTGCCTTATTACACTACTTTTCTTCCCTACCTTCCTGCACTGCATCATTCCAGTACTTTAGTGCCCTTCTTCCTGCACTGCCTCAATACACTACTTGAGTACCTTTCCTTCCTGCACTGCCTCATTGCATTACTTTAGTACCCTTCCTTCCTTCCTGTACTGCCTCAATATATTACTTTAGTACCCTTCCTTCCTGCCCTGCCTTATTACACTACTATAGTACCCTTCCTTCCTGCATTGCCCAATAATGCTACTATAATACCCTTCCTTCCTGCACAGTCTCATTATACCACTTTAGTGCCCTTTCGTCCTGCACTGCTTCATTACACTACAGTACTTTAGTGCCCTTCCTCCTGCACTGGTTCATTATACCACTGTACTACCCTTCCTTCCTGCACTGCCTCGTTATAGCACTTTAGTACCCTTCCCTCCTACATTGCCTCATTACACTACTGTAGTAAACTCAATTCTGCACTGCCTCATTACACTACTATAGTACCCTTCCTTCCTGCACTGCCCCTTTACATTATTGTAGTACCCTTTCTTCCTGCACTGACTCATTATACCACTTTAGTACCCTTTCTTCCTTTCTGCACTGACTCAGTACACTATGTTAGTACCCTTCCTTCCTGCACCGTCTCATTGCACCACTTTAGTACTCTTCTTTCAAGCACTGTCTCATTATACCACTTCAGTGCCATTCCTTCCTGCACTTTCTCATTACACCACTGTAGTACCCTTCTTTCCTGCACTGTCTCTTTACACTATTTTAGTGTCATTCATTTCTGCACTGTCATTATACCACTGTAGTACCTTCCTTCACTGTCTCATACCAGTGTAGTACCATTCCTTCCTGCACTCCCTCACTACACTACTGTACTACCCTTCCATTCTGCATTGCTTCATTACACTACTGTAGCACCCTTCTTTTCTGCACCACCTCATTATACCACTGTAGTACCCTTCCTTCCTGCAGTGCTTCATTATTCTACTTTAGTACCCGTGTTTCCTACGCTGTCTCATTACACCATTTTAGTACCCCTCCTTCCTGCACTGTCTCATTACACCACCTTAGTACCCCCTCTTCCTGCACTGTCTCATTATGCCACTTTAGTGCCATTCTTTCGTGCACTGTCTTACTATACCACTTTAGTACCCTTCCTTCCTGCACTGCCTCATTATATCACTTTAACACTCTTACTTCATGCACTGTCTCATTACACCACTTTAGTACCCTTCCTTCCTTCTTGCACTGTCTCATTATACCACTTTACTGCCCTTCCTTCCTTCCTGCACTCTCATTATACTACTGTAGTACCCTTCCTTCCTGCGCTGTCTCATTACACTAGTGTTGTACCCTTCCTTCCTGCACTGCCTCATTAAACTACTTTAGTGCCCACCCTTCCTGCACTGTCTCATTATATTACTGTGGTATCATTCCTTTCTGCATTGCCTCATTATAGTCATATAGTACCCTTCTTTCCTACACCATCTCATTATACTACTTTAGTATCCTTTCTTCCTGCACTGCCACATTACACTACTTTAGTGCCTTCACGTCCTGCACTGCCTCATTACACTGCTTTAGTACTCTTCCTTCCTGCACTGCCTCATTATATTACTTTAGTACCCTTCCTTCCTGCACTGCCTCATTAAACTACTGTAGTACCCTTCCTTGCTGCACTGCACCTTTACACTACTGTAGTATGATTTCCTTCCTGCACTGTCTCATTATACCACTGTAGTACCCTTCCTTCCTTTCTGCCCTGCCTCATTATCATACTTTAATACCCTTCCATCCTACGCTGTCTCATTATATCACTTTAGTACCCTTGTTTGCTGCACTGTCTCATTATACCACTTTAGTGCCCTTCCTTCCTGCACTGCCTCATTACACTACTGTAGTACCCTTCTTTCCTGCACTGTCTCATTATATCACTGTAGTGCTCTTCCTTCCTGCACTGTCTCATTACACCACTTTAGTACCCTTGTTTCCTGCACCGTCTCATTACACCACTTTAGTACTCTTCATTCCTGCATCGTCTCATTACACTACTTTAGTACCCTTCCTTCCTGCACTGCCTCATTAGATCACTTTAGTACCCTTCCTTCCTGCACTGCTTCATTACACTACTATAGTACCCTTTCTTACTGCACTTTCTCATTATACCACTCTAGTGCCCTTCCCTCCTTCCTGAACTGCCTCATTACACTGCTTGCGTACCCTTCCTTCCTACACTGTCTCATTACACCACTTTAGTAGTGTTCCTTCCTGCACTGTCTCATTATACACTTTGGTGCCTTTCCTTCCTGCACTGCCGCATTACACTACTGTAGTACCCTTCCTTCCTTCCTGCACTGCCTCACTGCACTACTGTAGTACCCTTTCTTCTTGCACTGTCTCATTATTCCACTGTAGTACTCTTCCTTCCTGTACTGTCTCTTTGTACCACTTTAGTATCCTTCCTTCCAGCACTGTCTCATTACACTGCTTTAGAACCCTTCCTTCCTGCACTGCCTCATTACACTACTGTAGTACCCTTCCTTCCTGCACTGCCTCATTACACTACTGTAGTACCCTTTCTTCTTGCACTATCTCATTATTCCACTGTAGTACTCTTCCTTCCTGTACTGTCTCTTTGTACCACTTTAGTATCCTTCCTTCCTGCACTGTCTCATTACACTACTTTAGTACCCTTCCTTCCTTCCTGTACTCCCTCTTTACACTACTTTAGTGCCCTTGTTCCCTGCATTGTCTCAATACATTACTTTAGAAAATGGGCTTATTAATTCATGGGCTCTGATTGGCTGATAGCCCTGCCAAGGTGGGCATCTATCAGACTAGAAAGCCAGGTTCTGAAAAAGTTCCAGTCCCAACTGACCTAGTCTCTAAAATCAAGGAGTTAGAACGTTCAGTTTTGACCTGCCACAATTTTTATTTCCACTTGCTTGGTGGGCGAGTTGGAGGCCACTCCCCCCCATATTATTTTTAGTAAAAGAAATAAAAAAAAGTAGGAACACATTAAAAGAAAGGGAAAAAAAGAAACAAAAACAACAGTCATGACTAATCAGCTGAGAGCAAGAGAGCGCTATTTCTGCAAACGCTACTACGCATGAGAGCAGTGGTATTTTCCTCATTTTCTGTACCGCAGATGGATGTCCATCTGAGGTACAGAAAATGAAGAAATTACCATTCCTCTCACACATACTAGCACTACCAAAACTAGTGATTTCTCTCTTCCTTGCCCACCCACCTGCCACTACCGCTCCTCAGCTTGACTCCCAGTGTCAATACCCCATACCTCATACTGCCAACAGTTTTGTTCCTTTTCATTTTAGAAATGGAGTTAAACATCCACAGGAGAGTTCATGCTGTCTGCCATGATTATAAATGTTTTCTGTTAAGGCTCAAGAAACCAATAAGTTACAGACCCGAGTCTACTTCCCGATTCTGAATCCTGAGTCACCAACAGTGCTAAACAAAGCAGCTAAAGTGTTAGAAAAACAGTAAGAATAATTCATTTTGTTTTGAAGCTGCACTTATGGCACAAGGAACTATGAAGGAGAGAAAAAAGCCAATGTTTTAATGCGATTCTGCAGCCTTCTCAACTGCTGCATGCATTGCTCTCAGTTTGAATTGAATTTCACCAGTTAGCAGAACATAAGTCTCAGTGTAAAAAAAAATAATATATATCTCAGGAAGCATGCAGACAGATGCATTAAAAAATATGTAAGCAAATAAGTAGGCTAAACACAGCAGCATCCACTACTTGCAACAGCATCAGTTGCAGCATATTGCATCTGTGTGTATTACTGACTAATTTTGAAGAACGTTTTTTTTTACTTTGTGAAAATATTTTATAAAAATGTTGCAAATACACCATTTTCTAAGCACAATAATACCCTCCAGGGTGGGCGGTATTGGCCTATACTGGACCTTCCAGGGGCTATAAGGCCCTCAGTCTGCGGCATCAGACCTCATTACGCCCCTGGTCAGTCCGGTATATAGGCCAATACCGCCCACCCTGTTGAGTATTATTGCTTACTTAATACACTTCCTTTGTGTTGTCTGGCTATTATTCCTTTAAGGCTATAGCCTTCTTCTTCTGATTCTCAGTTACTGCTGTTTTACTTGAAAATTCCAGAATATGAGATTGAGGGTCCAGTGCCTGTTTGTTCAGCTTCCCACAGATACCTCCATGTCCTAGCTTGAGTGAGGCACTGTCTGGCTAGCACAGGAACACAGCTGTATATGGTCCAAGGCCCTGCCAACCACCATGCTCTTGCAAGCCATCTTTCCTGTGGAGCAGGACAGCTGCAGCCTTTGTTGAGGTGCCTACTTCTTTGTGTCACCTCATCCATGCTGGAGATGGATCTCCTACCTTGACTGACAGTGCTTTCACCTGCACGAGCATCACCTGCATTTTTTGGTGCTGAATTGTTTGCATGGTAGTCATCCAGTCTCACCCCACCAAGATTTTTCTCAATGTCTGTGGGAACCATCACAGGCCAGCCAACCATCAAATTGTTCCCTTGCAGGGAAACCCTTTGAGGTTCTCACATTCTCCTGGTTATCCCACTACATATTTCCCTTCTAAGGGTGAGGAACCATGAAATGTCTTCAGATCCCATGATCTGCCCCCTACCTCTGGTGCTACAGCTTTTCAACTGCATCCCATTAGGATCACTAATGCTTGAGGTCTTCCAGAAGCTCCTACTCTCTAATGCCTTAAAACTACCTTCTCTCGGATGCTCTCAGGAACTCTCTGGCACCACAAAGGCACCCCCATTTCTGCTGAGAGATCTTCCCACAAGCTGTCCTTTCAGATTGATGCCACATATACCAGAGTCCAGACACCCACAGCAAAATAACCACCTTCCTCCTACAGAAAGCAAGGGGTTGTTACACTTATTACAAATTATCAATACTTGAGCTCTGACAACACTGATAGTGCCTGCTTATAAATCCCTTTCAAAATGAACCAGAGATACCAATGTATGATTGTATCTTAAAAAAAATGCATCCAATACAGAAATAAATTGGGACTCCTAATCTGACTTTTGGCCAGTTGAGCTAACCATGGTTTTACAGGTTTTCTACTGCTGGTGTATGATTTTTGTGACCTTTGTCCAACATGGTTTTATGTTCTTTGAAAAATGGATATACAGTACATACTACATTTAAAAACTGTAAGTAGAAAAAACATGCAGTGTGGTATTATTCTAGCTAAAGATATTTACTGATCAATTAATTGATTGGTTGATTGAGTTATAAAAAGATATTAGCAGGATATTCCCCCTTAAGCCAGATGTGAAGAAATGAACAGCATAGCATTCATATTAGATATCCTGAAATCTTTATATAAGGGAAGACTGAAGAAAAAGCCACAGGCCCAGATGTTCAAAGGGGTTGTGCCTGGTGCAACTCCTGATGCACCAGAGTGCAGTGTAATTGTATAGAAACATAGAATTTGATGTCAGATAAGGACCGCTTGGCCCACCCAGTCTGTCCATTTCCCTGCCTACTGGATAAGCTGCAGATCCTAGTTAACCAGCAGCCTACTTCTTCCTACCCCCACCCCCTAGAATTGCCTTATGACTGTCCCATGCATGCTTGAATTCCACCACTGTTTTTGACTCCACGACCTCCTCCGGAGGGCGGTTCCATGCGTCCCACAACCCTTTCTGTGAAAAATACTTCCTTAAATTACCTCACGAGCCGCACCCTCTATCTTCAGGTTAGCCTGCCCGTTTCTTGCACCTCTTTTTTTGAAAGATGCTACCCTCTTGGACTTTGTTGATTCCCTTGAGGGTACTTGAAAGTTTCTATCGTGTCCATCCTTTCCTCAGGGGGCTAGCATATTAAGCTCCTTAGGTCTCTATTCATATGTCTTCCAGTTGCAGACCCTGCACCATTTTAGTGCCCTCCTCTGGACAGCTTCCATCCTGTCTATGTCTTTGCGAAGACTGGGTCTCAGAACTGCACGAGTACTCAGATGGGGTCTGACCAGCTGTCTGTACAGAGGGATAATAACTTCCTGTTTTCTACTGGTGATGCCTCTCCTATGCATCCCAGTATCCCCCCAGCCTCCTTGCTGCCCTCTCACATTGCTTACCCACCTTTAGGTCATCTGATATGACTACCCCAGGTCCCTTTCCATTTTGTTGTTGTTAGTATCTCACCCCCACTGTGTACTCTTCTCCTGGGTTTTGTTTCCCAGGTGCATTACCTTGCACTTCTTAGCATTGAATCTAAGCTGCCTTACATTTGACCATTCCTCTAACCTTGCCAAGTCCTTTCCACCCCCACACTTGTGCATCAACTCTGTTGCAGATCTTTGTGTCATCTGCAAAGAGACATACTTTTCCTTCCAGTCCCTCTGCAATGTCACTTATAAAGACATTGAAGAGGACCAGTCCTAATACTGAACCCTGTGGTACTCCACTAGTAACCCCCCTTTCTTCATAGTGGACTCCATTTACTATTACTCTCTGTGTCCTATTCTCCAGCCAATTTTTTTACCCAGGCTGTCATCTTGGGATCCACTCCCAGGCTAGCTAGCTTGTATATTAATCTTTTGTGTGGGACTGTGTCAAATGCCTTGCTAAAGTTTAGGTAGGCCATGTCCACAGCCCCTCCCTGATCTACTACTTTGGTCACCCAGTCAAAGAAATCTATCAGATTTGTCTGGCATGAGCTTCCTGCTGTGAATCCATGCTGCCTTGGATCCTGTGCCCCTCTGGCCTCTAGATACTCGACAATTCTTTCCTTCAGAAGTGATTCCATCATTTTCCCTACCACTGAAGTTAAACTAACAGGTCTGTAGTTTCTTGCTTCTGCCCTGCTCCCACTTTTGTGAAGGGGAATCGCATCTGCCCTCCTCCAGTCCTCGGGTACCACCCCATCCTCCCATGATTTGTTAAACAGGGTAGTCAGTGGTGTCACTAATTCTACCCTTAGTTCTTTTAGAATTCTGGGATGAATCCCATCAGGCCCCATTGCTTTGTCCACCTTCAGTTTTAAGAGTTCTTTCACAACCCTTTCTTCTGTAAATGGGCTGGTATCAACTTCTGTATCCAGAGTGTTTCTACTGTTTGTTTTAGGTACCTCCCTCTTCCTTTGTAAATACTGAGCAAAAATATTTGTTTAGTATCTCTGCCTTTCACAGTCACCCTCTGCCCACCCTCCCCCATTAAGCCTCACTATCCCTCCCTTGGTCTTCCTTCGCTCCCTGATATACCCTATAAAGGTTTTATCCCCTTTTAACTGAGTTGGCTATCTTTTCCTGTTTGGGCCTTTGCTGTTCTGACTGCCTTCCCAGCTTCCTTTTGTTTTAACTGATACAGTTCTCTGTCCTGCTCCTTCTGTGATTCCTTGTACTTCCTGAAAGCTTTCTTTTTCTCTTGAACCTTCACTGCCACTTCCTTTGAGAACCATAGTGGTTTCTTACATCTTTTAGTTTTGTTTATTTGCTTCACACAAAGGCTTGTTACCTCTGAGATGGCAGTTTTTATTATTCCCCATTGTTCTTCCACCCCTCCTTCCTGCTCATTTGTTAGTGCATTCCTTAGGCACTCACCCATTTTGGCAAAGTCAGCCCTCCTAAAGTTCAGTACCTTTGCCTTTGTATGGCTTGACTCTATTGCTGCGTTTATTGTGAACCATACTGTTCGATGGTCGCTAGTTCCCAGATGGCTACCCACTTCTACATCTGTGATCCTCTCTTCATCTCCATTTGAGAGAACCAGGTTTAAGATTGCTCCCCTCGAGTGGGCTCCAGTACTAGTTGTTCTAAGGCATGCCCTGTAGGGCATCTAGAATAACCCAACTCTTCAAGTGGCTGCTGCAACTGCACTCCAGTTAACATCTGGCATATTCAGATTGCCCATCAGCAATATCTCCCTTTTTCTGCCATACTAAGTATACTTTCTATCATTTCTTGTCCATTTCCTCCCCTGAGAAGGGGGTCTGTATACAACCCCTGTGTGGATTGTGGTGCCATTGCCGGTCTCCAAATTTACCCACAGTGCTTCTCCTCCCTGTTTTCCCTTTTGTTCTGTTGCTTTGTTACTTCCCTTATGTAAAAGCTACTCCTCCTCCTCTTTTACCCTCTCTGTCCCTCCTGTAGATAGCATCCTGGTATGTTTGTCCCAGTCATGGTTTTGTGCGAACCATGTTTCTGTGACTGCCACGATATCCAGATGTTCCTCCTCCATCAAGGCCACTAATTCAGGAAACTTGTTACTCAGACTACGGGCATTGGTACTCATTGCTTTCCATTTTTTGATGGCTTTACCTTCTGTTGCAGCATCCCACACTGACCTTTCTACCTCGGTCTTTTTCTCATTTAGTACCCTGTTTTGTAGGGAGAGGCTGGGATTTTCCTGCTGCTTATCAGTGTCTCCCCCTTGACTAGTTTAAAAGCTTGCCAATGAAGCATTTAAACCGATTGCTCAAAAGACTTGTTCCCTTCCTGGACAGATGCAGACCATCCTGCCAGTATAGATTGTTGTCCCTCCAGGTGGAACCCCAGTCCCCAATGAAGCCAAACCCCGGTGCTCCACACCATTTTTTCAACCATTCATTAAACTGCATGGTGCAAAGTACCCTTGCCTCACTCATGCCATTGACAGGGAGCACCTCTGAGAAGGATACTGTGTGTGCTACTTGTCTTAGGCCCCTCCCCAGTTCTACAAAGTCCTTCTGCACTGCTCTAATCTCATGTTGAGCCAAGTCATTTGTCCCTAGGTGGACAATGACATCCAGTTCAGACTCCCGTGCAGCTGTTCTTGTGATCCTGAGGATGCGCTTCCTGTCCCTCCAAGCCATGGCGCCAGGCAGGCACCTTACTTCAGTTTTCCCTGCTCCCCCAGTTCTATCCCCCTAATAATTGAGTCCCCCACCAGGAGCTGCTTCCTTTCCTTGTGGTGTCCTCTGCCTCCTTCCTGTGGGCCTCCCTTGTGACAGGTGTCCTCAGCCTCCTTAATCTCCTCTGTGGGTGCATCCATGGGGGAGCTGTGCTCCCCCAGAATGGTGTATGGATTGTGGAGTGGCACAACTGACTGGGTGTGCCTCTATTCCACGATCCTCACCCTCCTTGAGCCCACTGTGGTCCAACTGCTGTACTTTCTTTGCAACTTCTGAGGTAGTGGTGGTGGCTGTGGTGCTCCCTGGATGGGGGAGGTTCCCTTCCTACCATCCAGTCTGGCCTGGGGGAAGGTTCCCTTACTGCTGTCCAGTGTGGCCTGAAGACAGGCAAATTCCTCCCTCAGGGCAGAGAGTTGTCTGCAAATAGGGCAGCATCTCAGCCTCCAGAAAGACTCCCGGAAGACTGCTGCTCCACAGCCATTACATTGCACTACTCCCCACATGATTATGTACTTTTTTTGTGTGTGTGTGTGTGTGTGTGTGTGTTTGTGTGTGTGATTGGTTTGTTATATAGAAATATATATATTATACAATGTGTATGCTTGTGTACCCCTGCAAATGGGGTTCCCAAAAGACTTCCAGGAGCTTGCTTGAATGCTCCAAGCCTGAATGGTGTTTGGCATTTAAGCCATTTATCAGTGAGTGTTTTAGAGCCTCTGGTACTGTCTTTAAGAGCTGTCTGCTTGCAGACATAATTAGTTTGTATGGGGGGACTGTGTGCTTCTCTGAGTACCACTTGAGCTGCTGCCAATTCACTTCATTTTTGCAGTCACTAGGAGTGCAAAGGGAACCTATCTGAAAGATGTAACTGTTTGCCAGAAATTATTTAGAGTAATAATGAAATTACAGTTTGTCTAACCTGCTTTCTTTGCAGTCAGAACTGTGTCTGTCTAGTTCCCCATTCTGGTTTTGAACTGCTGAACTGGACCAATCATGTGGGGTAAGCTAGCTCTAAAATGGTGCCTTGACGAATCAGAACTTGACTCATAATCTGAGCCAGCCACAAGAGGATTGTATGGGCAGTGACTCTGGGAGATGTAGTTAGACTTCAGTGCCTTTTGGACCAACAGCAGCAGTCTATTGTGAGTGACAGCCAATCCAGTCAAGAACTGGGAGGAACTCAAAGGAAGTGCCCGGTTTTGTCGGTTGGAGTTTCAGTTGAGCTTTGGCAGTGAAGAAGGAAGGAGCCCTGTGCTTTTTCAGTGTGCAGTTTTAGTCAAAAACGTGTGTAAGGCCCAGAGTTCGGTCTGCAGCTTGTGTAACAGCTTGTTAGGACTGAACTCGTCCTGTGAAAAGAATCAAAGGATCTCTGAAGAGTAGAAACCAGGCTCACCCTGTAGAAGACTGGAGAAATTGCTGAAAATTCCACTCGGTCTGTCAGGAACTGAATCTGCTGTGTGTTCTCCCGGTATTGTGCAGTAATTGCGATCGGATACAGATGCAGCCTGCCTGGTATAGTGCTTTCTTTATATGGATGTGTGAAGAGGTTTGTGTACCTCAAGTGAGCCCTGCTGACATTGAAGGACCCTATCTTATTTGGAGGTCGTGAGTACTAATTCAGGGTCGCTCCTGTTGAATTGCCACATTAAATCCAAATGGAATTACTGTACTGCTGACTGTTTAATTCTCCTTTTCTCAGGTGAAATGGCCCCTACCAGCTGCCACGGTTTGGACTAGCCACTAGGGCTTGGGTACCCAGGGACAGTAACTGATAGGGATAGGCCTGTGCACAGAGCCATAGGTAGATTATTAGAGTGATAAGCTAATTAACCTGATTTCCCCCTGTCCTTGTTATATCCCCTAAATAAATCAGAGCTGCTTGTTTCAGCAAAGTTATACTGCCTGAGGTATTTGTCTATGTTAAAGTACTGTACTGTGACTGTTGCACTGTATCTCATTTCACAGGAGGTCCCAGTGCCGGAACTAGACCTGGGGGTAAGTGTATACTGTGAAGGTAATTCTGATATATTGTGTGGGCCACTACTGGGAAGAAAGGGGGGTTGCAGTGTCCCAGAGGGCTGTGACCAAGTTAGTTTAACTATTGCAAACCCTGACCTCTGGGTGGAGGCACCCGCCATTGGATCCAGGCCCCTCAACCTGTTAGTGGCAAATCAGGCAGGGGTAGTAGCCCCTGGGATAGCGCCATCTAGGGGTTACACTTATATTTTCAGTGCTGTGTGCTAGAGAGGATATGACATTGATATGCACCTTGCACTCTTGAGGAAATGATGTCAGAACCCCAAGTATAAGGAACAATTTCCAGGGGTGGGTGGAGTGAGTGGTGGGAAGGGGTTGGGCCTAAACTGTGCCCTCACAAAACAATCAGCTAAGAGCTCTGACCCACCGCTGCGATGAGTGCCTTCCTGTCAGCAAGTTACTGTACACAACAATTTGACAGAGAAAATCCCCTGCTAATCAAACAGAGAAAAATCCAGACATCCAAGTCAGACACAGGTAAACCTCCCCAGCCCCAAAACAGCCTGGTGATTTGTGCTCTGAAAGCAGTCAGCCCCAAAATAAGTCAGCTGTGCTTTAAACTCTTCCTGCACTGAAAATCTTAAGAATTGTAACAAGACTGTCTTTTCCTGATAATTCTAAGTTCCTTATTTCACCTTTCAGTTAGAAGTAGCCTCCACCTGCAGAATATCTGCTACAAACCAAAGACAATTGTAAGGTTCACCTCCCTCTGTTGTGAGCACAACTAGCTTTCTTGCAAATCCTATGTTCAGTATTGCAGCTTCCAGCAAGAGGTAGTTTGACTTGAAAAATATTAGCTGTTCTGATGAGTTTGCTATAAAACACTTGCTTATAATACTATTGTTCTCAGGTCTGTTACCAAAGCTATTGGCTGATAAGTAGCTATGATGTAATCACTTCCTGAGAAAGTCTGGAATTTCCTTTTAAGGCACACAAAGATAAACACAAAAAACAGTTTCCTGTCTGGGTCAAATACACAACCTGTACCTGCACTTATTTCAGGATCTGTGACAAATGTTTAGCCCAGGGTTTAAATTCTTCCTGCACTGAAAATCTTAAGAATTGTAACAAGACTGTCTTTTCCTGACAATTCTAAGTTCCTTATTTCACCTTTCAGTTAGAAGTAGCCTCCACCTGCAGAATATCTGCTACAAACCAAAGACAATTGTAAGGTTCACCTCCCTCTGTCGTGAGCACAACTCGCTTTCTTGCAAATCCTATGTTCAGTATTGCAGCTCCCAGCAAGAGGTAGTTTGACTTGAAAAATATTAGCTGTTATGCAGCGCAGATGCAGTGGGCATGCCCATGCATATGCTGCACATTCCGAAATTCAGCCCCGAGATGTGTGGCGCATATGCATAGTTGAGCCCTTGAGGAGAGAGAGAACAAATCCCAGCCACCCACAGGTGGGCTGCTGTATTGCAGGGTGCAACATAGTAGCTGCCAGCCGTGGATGACCACCCGCCCACCCAGAGCACCATCCTGAAGTGCACACTCAGCACCCTGGTAGTCTAGTGGTACCCCACTCTCTCCTGAATCCCTGATCATGGTAACTGTATAATATGCCATTCCCTGGTAGTCTAGCGGCCCCCCAAGTCCCCAATTCCCTGATAACCGGGATGAAAGACCTTCCCTGGTAGTCTAGTGGTCTCCCCACCTGATTCCCTGAGAAATGTCAGAAAAGACTGACCCTGGTGGTCTAGTGGAACCCCCCCACCCATTTCCGTGATCGTGGTACATCACCATCTGAAATATCCCTGGTGATCCAGTGGTACCCCCACCACTCCCACCCACACAGAAACCCTTGCCCGCCCCATGCCCCCCATCATCGGCAGGCAGCATCAACCCACCCGCACACCATCCGGCCACCTGCTGAATGACAGATACAGTAAGGGCTGTAAGCTCATTTGTCCCCTATGTGGACCAACGGGCTTGCAGGGTATACTGTACTAGACAGTCCCAAATATGTGAATGAAGTCATTTATATATTTGGGAATCTCCATTATACATGTACTGCAATTGCTGTATTAGGCAGAGGATGCCCCGGGATCCCCACTGCACATGTTATGCTGTGCAGGGCGCCAGGTGCAAGTCACCGGACTGCCCTGTGCAAGGCATGCAAATGGGTCCATAATGACATGCAAATGTCCCTATTTGCACCTTGCATATAATATGGCCTCATTTGCATGCTCCTGCTGAATACCGCGGGTAATTCACCTAGCGCAACTGCACTTGGGCTGGCACATCCCCGTGCTCCCTATCTGTGGCTTGCACTAGTGCAGTGCTACTGCACCATGTGCAGTGCATGTGCTGACCTTGCCATATTCAACGGTGCTGTGTCATGGCGCATCATCATTGAAAATCACCCAGCCCTGGCATCGGCACATCCCAGTTGCACTGCGCCCAGGCTTGCGCCACTGCCTAGTGCAGTCCGAATATCTCAGCCACATAATTTAACAAATATTTTCTGGTGTGTTGTGTTTCACTGCTCATGATGGCTTTCATTATTTGCAAAGGGGCAATATTTATGAACCACATCCATAGCAAATGTATACAAATAGTATAATGCAAACACTATACTTTATGACATGTGTGTGTGTGTGTGTGTGTGTGTGTGTGAGTGGGTGGTTACCAAAAAGGCTACTTTAGTACTTTCTCTTGTTTTTACCTTCTAAAAATGAAGACAAATTACTCTGAGTATTTGTCATTCTGCCAGGTTATAAAACACTGCAAAGTAAGGACAATGGAGGAAACCAACCACATTTACTGTATTTTTTTATTTAAAATCTGTGACCAAGAAAGGCACACTGAGCCTAGGCTCATTTGCAGGTGTGACCCAAGGAGTACACTGAAGTATGCTGAAGAATACCACAATTTTACTTTTTTTGTTACAGACAGTATGTACAACATCAAGAAATAAAGTTAAGTACTAAAAAACCCTATTATGAAAAAAATTATAGCAGTTCACAGTCTGAAACTTAAAATTGCCCTTTGGAGTTAAAAATGTGTAAGAGAATAGTTTTCATCTTCACCTTGTATCTCTGTAGAGTTGCAATAATTAATGAGGGAAATTGAACAATCAAGTATCCCACATGACAGTTATGCAAAACAGAAGCTATTCAAAACTATAATGATGGGTCTTTCTCCTGAATGGTTTAATGTAAATTAGTAGCCTAGGGAGACTTACGTACAGCAGACATAAGCACAAAAGAGGAAGTGTAATGATTAAGAAATATGGGTGAGCTGTGTCACGATTTTTTAAGTGATTGCATGAAAATAGGTTGCAGCTGTTATTCCGCATTGTGGATGACACAAAAACAATTAAGCTTTTATGAAGAATCTTACTAAAATTTTCTCATCAGGGAATCCCCAACAAATGTGATGAACTGAAGAACAAGAGATAAACTGGTAAATGCAAAATCTATCTGCAATACCTCTAACAGTGGATTATACTCTGTTATGACACTCTGTAAGAGTACTGCACCCTCCCACAGCACCATTTTCTAAGAATAGCCCCACACTGCCATGTAGGGACCATCAAATTATGGTGAATTCTGGGATAAGAGTATGACAGAAATAAGGCCTCCAATCAAATGCCCAGATTTGACTCCCATTGAATCTCCAGAACACAAAAAGTGAGATTGTTTCTTATGTTGCATGGAAAATTGGCAAACTGTGGTGTCACAACTGCCCTCAGCAGGTCAGGCCCTCTGCTCCCACAGTGCCAACCTTTGAGCGCAGTATTGTGAACAGGTAACAGACAGTGTAACCCTCCTGTCTGCTTGTGGATCCAAATCACCATTGGTCTCAAGTTCCAAGGGGATTCAAACTGTGAACCTTATGCTAGTGTACCCATATGTACAGGCTCACATAATCTGCTCTTTGGGGGGATGCCAGATATCTTTCACCTAAGGGCACCTAACCAGGTATCCAAAATGAACCCTTAAAACTCTATAAAAGACCTTAGGTATATTCTTACCTTTTCCTGGTTTGATAACACCATCAAGCTCTGAACAGTTTTTGTCAGTCTTAACCCTCTATACCTCACATGCAAAAATAACTTCGAAGACACACCCAGGTAGTCTTTTCAAATGAGAGGTTTACTTAAAAATGGATAAAAATATGTAAAATGTAAACACAGAACACTATATTACAAAGCATACAATCACATACAAGAAAACAAAGAACACTACAGACAACTCCTACCACAATACAATTAGACTTTTTCTATCTAATGTATTACCTCTTTACAGTGCTTAAGTTAGAGCTTGTTTCTTAAGAACCCAAAAAGTTATGTTACTAACTAATGACACACTGGGGGCCAGAAACCCGGGCCAAGTGTACACCCTGGGGGGGGAAAATGCTACAAATCTCGATGGCTGAGAGGGACCTGGGGGTGGCGGTGGATGTCAAGATGAACAATTCGGAGACTTGTAGGAGGGCAGCAGCCAAGGCCAACAGGATGCTGGGATGCATCGCTAGGGGTATCACCTCCAGAAGGAGGGAAGAGATACTCCCTCTATATAACTGCTTGGTGAGGCCGCACCTTGAGTACTGCATGCAGTTTTGGAGGCCACACTTAAAGAGGGACATTAAACTTCTGGAGAGGGTCCAGAGAGGGCAACCAAAATGATTTGGGACTTGGGGGACAGGACCTATGAGGAGAGGCTCGAAGAGCTAAATATGTACACATTGGAAGAGAGAAGGACCGAGAGGACATGACAGAGGTCTTCAGGTACATGAAGAGGGTAAATAGGGAGGAACAGTCAGGGTGCTTGAAGGAAGGAGGAGGGTCACTGGGGCATGGGTGGAAGCTGGAGGGGGAAGATTCAGGGGAGAAAGGAGGAGGTGCTACTTCACTGAGAGAGTGGTGGTGGAGCCATGGAATGCGCTGCCTAGGGGGCTGGTGGAGGCAGAGATGGTGGAGGAGTTCAAGAGGGGGTGGGACAGGTACAGGGCAAGGGTTCTGGAAGCAAAACCCAATGCAGCAAGAATATCCGGAACTGGGAAGGGAGAAGCCAGAGAAGGCGAGGGGGGCAGCAAGGTCAGCACCCAGGGTGGGGGCTGACCAAATGAGCAGATACGAAAGACCATTAGGCCTATTCTGCTGGCATTTTAGTATGTTAGTAAGTTCAGCCACAGTATTCAGTTTAAACTGTCTCTCTCATACACACCTCTTCCATGATGTCATCTAGCTCCTCCTTTTAGAATATAAAACATATACAAACAGGATGTCCTATCAGGAGGTATGTTGAATAAGGTGACATCAGTAAAACCTCATTTCCCAAATATGACTCCTAAATTAACATTTTCTCTGATCTTGAGCAGCTTCTGTTCTGTTCCCAAGGCACATGGAAGGATTTTTATAACTTTAGTACCATGGTGGGAACATGTTTTTCCTCTAACACATCATAAATATTTACTAGCCCTATATCCTAGTAGCTGGGTCAATTCTAATTAAGTCAGAAACAGGAGACCCTTAATTAAGTCTCTCTAGTCTTTTAATTACCTCCTGGTTTCAGGTTAATATATACTGTTATTTTCACTAAAACCTTGGGTGGGATGGGAGCACCCATAGCCCAGCTGGTCTTATGGAGACAATCACACACTGCATTTTTATATTACAAATATCATAGAACAAGCATAACCAGCTGGCCAAGCATCACATGTGGCACTGCTGCAGTATCTTTTATACAGTTTTTTTAAAGGAACAACACAAATAGATCCCTACCCCCCCCCCCAACAGGCTACTGTACCTTGCAGATTAGGGATTCAAGCTATGAAATCATTTTTTTCACCTTTTAAGTCACGTTTATTGCTTTGGGCATGTCCTCTGTAGCTTGTGCTGTAAAGTGCTACTCAGCACCACCTTGTGGAAAGCAACATGCTTCCACTACTCAGATTGTACTAATGTGTAATGCCAGATCTGCCACTGGTCATCAGTACGGATTAGCATAGAGTGAGTGATGGGATCAAGCTACTGTCCATGAAGGTGCAGCTATGCTTTACAGTACAAGGTACAAGAACTTTTCAGAAGCAATAAAACTGACTGTTTATTTAATGGGAAATGTTCCCTTCTCCTTTTAATCCCTAGCTGGCAGGGTAGCTTGGGGTGGGTCAAGAAACTATATTTGTGGTGTTTTTCTTCAATTAATGTTGATCTTTCTTTGAGGGTAATGACCTACAGGATGGGCAGCAGCATTAATGCATCTCATGGAGGTCTTGTCAGACCAATCTAATAGAATATTATGTCTGGGTACCAAGAGAGCTGGATAGGGGTCATGCTGTAGATGTCCTGTACTTGGACTTCAGCAAGGCCTTTGATTCAGTGCTTCATGGGAGGCTGAGGGGAAGCTAACTGCTGCGGGGGTGGGGATGAAGCTGACAAACTGGATAAGGAACTGGCTGCCGGGGAGGCTGCAATTGGTGGTAGTGGGCAGGAGCTCTTGACACCTAGACCAGTGACAAGCAGTGTGCCGTAGGGCTCAGTGCTTGGCCCGGTGCTATTTGGGCTCTTTATGTCAGATATTGCACACGGAGTTGGGATCAGGGTTAGTCTGTTCACAGATGATACCAAAATGGGGACAGTGGTGGATGAAGAGGATGAATGGGAACAACTACAAGGGGACCTAACCAAACTGGAGGTATGGTCAGAGAAGTGGCAGCTGGGATTCAATGTGAAAAAGTGCAAGGTTATGCACTTCAGGGCAAAGAACCCAAGGAGGGACTATTGGTTGGGAGGGGTGAAGCTGGGGATCACTGAGGAAGAGAAGGACCTAGGGGTGTTGGTAACAGGGAGCTTGAACAACTCTGCCCAATGCAGGAAAGCAGTAACTAAGGCAAACAGGATGCAGGGCTGTATCGCAAGGGATTTCTCATCCAGGCATAGGGAGGCGATCCTACCCCTCTACAGATCTTTGGTCAGGCCACACTTGGAGTACTGTGTGCAGTACTGGCAGTCATATCTGAAGAGGGATATTAATTTATTGGAAGGTGTGCAATGGAGGGCAACAAAAATGTTACAGGGGATGGAGGACAAGGCCTATGAGGACAGGCTGAATGAGCTGAATATGTACATGTTGGAGGAGAGGAGGGATAGGAGGATATGATTGAAATGTTCAAGTATTTGAGGGGGATAAACAAAGCTAGCACTGAAATGGTGTTTAAACTGAGGAGGATTAGGGACATGAGGGGGCATGGAGTAAGATTGGAGGGAGGAAGATTTTAGAGGGAGATGAGGAAGCACTACTTCCCGGAGAGGGTTGTGTCTAAATGGAATGCTCTACCAGAGGGGGTGGTATAATGCAAGACAATAGGAATTTTTAAGGGGGAGTGGGACAAAGTAAGAGGGAGGGAGGGTCTGGGTGGAGGAGGCTGAGGCCGTCATGGAAATGACAGATGGGGAGGGGGTTGGGGCAGCTGCAGTCTAGGGTGCTAGCTGCACACTCGGGCAGACATTGATAGACCAGGTGGTCTGTCTCTGCTGGCAGATTCATATGTTCATATGTTAAAATGTTGCACTGCCAAAGGGGAACGGAGCCAGCTGACCGTGCTGTGTCTCATAAAGAAGGCAGTATAATGTACTTATTGTGCATTTGTCTTTCTTTTCATCAAAGTAAAAGGGCAGACATTGCCATGGTGTGATTGCCCACTTATATACAGCACACAAATGGGTACCTTAGCAGGCAACTGGTACTGTACATGTAGCTGACAGCTGTAACTGTGTCCAGGCACATTTACTATGTCAGCATTTAAGCTAGTCCACCAGAAATAACTCCTTTCCAACAACTTCTTTTTTCAATACCCCTGTGTCTTTCATGTGCACAACAAGAAAGCTGAAAATTGAGGAATTTAACGGATGGCTAAGAACCTGGTGTTGTGCTAAAGGGTATGGGCTATTGGGGGTGGGTGGGAGGGACCTGGGAGGACAAGTAGTCTTTATGCCAAGGACAGACTACACTTGAGTGAGGAGGAAAAGAAAGTGTTGAAATAGAGGATGGAGGAGTACATAGAGGAAGCTGGGAATTTAAACTAGGAGTGGGGGGTGGCAATTTGGCAAGAGATATGCAGAGACCACAGGCTGGGAAACCATATGAGCTTACCCCCCCCATAACAGTGACAAAGGACAAATGGCAAATACTATTGGTGATGCTAGTAAAGGAGGGCAGGGTGTGAGGGGGGAGAAAGGGTGGAAGGTGGTTACCCTTAATGCTAGGAGCCTTGGGAGGAAAAGTGCAGAGTTACAGGTACTCATTGCAGAGGGAAAGGTGGACATTGCAGCCATCACAGAAACATGGGTCACGCAATACAATGACTGGGACCTGTCTGTACCAGGGTACCGGTTATTTCGTAGGGACAGGGTGATTGGGAAAGGAGGGGGTGTGGCACTATATGTGAAGGAAGGACTGAAGTGTGTATGGGAGGAAGGGAAGGACGGTAGTACGGAGTCACTTTGGATGCAAATCCAGGATTCCAAGAATAGGATTCTTAGAATGGAAGTGGTGTACAGGCCACCATCTCAGATGGAGGAGTTAGGCAGGGAACTAGCGGGACAGATCAGGAGGACCTGCGAGAAGGGTAGTGTGGTGATTGTGGGGGACTTCAACATGCCAGGAGTGGACTGGAGTACCCCAACAACCAGGAACAGAAGGGAGCAGGTACTGCTGGATGCCTTCCAGGACAGCTTCCTGCTGCAAATGGCCAGTGAACCAACCAGGTTAGGGAATACCCTTGACCTTGTGCTGGCAAATGGGGACTTTGTGAGAGAACTTACAGTGGAGGAACCGCTGTCAGGGAGTGACCACCACTCAGTATGGCTCACACTGGATATGGGCAAGGAAGGAGTGTAATCTAGCACAAGAGTGCTGGACTTCAGGAGAGCCGACTTTGGGAAGATGTGGGAAGTGGTAAAAGGGTACCTGGCCAGAATTCAGTCTAGTATGGACACTAACCAGAGGTGGGAGCTCATAAAGCTGGGGATAGTGGAGGCAACCAAAACCTGCTACAAGGCCCAGAGCAAGAAGGCTAAGGCTAAGAAACTGAGCTGGTTGAGCAAGGAGGTCATGGAAAAGGTAAGGAGGAAAAGAGCTGCCTTTAGGAAGTACAAGAAAAACAGGGAGGGGGGAGGACAGGGAGGAGTACTTGACAGAATCAAGGAGGTGACAAGGGCAGTAGGGAGCCAAAGCTTTTGCTTAACTCAAGCTGGCACAAGGCATTAAGAAGAGGGAGAAGGACTTCTTTAGGTACATCAGGGAGAAAAGGAACTGTAAGGACCACATAGTAAGGATTAGGAAGGAGGGGTTGGGTGGAAGCAGGGGTGCGATAAGGCGGAAGCACTAAATGAGTACTTCTGCTCAGTATTTACTAAAGAGAAGAGGGGGGTGACACCCAAGGGTGGGAGAAATGTCAGAAACAGGGGGGAAGGGGTGACAGATGGGGAAATCATGGAGGGCAGAGTTCGGGAGGGTTTGAAGTCACTGAGGGTGGACAAGGCGCCAGGCGCAGATGGCATCCACCCTATGGTACTGAAGAGCTAGCAGAAGTCCTTGCAGTACCTTTGGCAGACCTATTTAATGCCTCACTACATTCGGGGTGTGTATCTGAGGTCTGGAGGGTGGCTCATGTGGTGCCCTTCCACAAGATTGGCCCCAAGGATGAACTGGGAAACTACCGGCCAGTGAGCCTCACATCCATCGTGGGTAAGCTAATGGAGACTATCCTGAAGGAGCGGCTGGTGGCCCTCCTAGAGGTCAAAGGACTACAGGACAGCAGAAAGAATGGCTTCATATGGGGCAGATCCTGTCAAACCAACCTGGTGGAGTTCTATGACTGGGTAACTAGGCAACTGAACAGGGGCCATGCAGTGGATGTCCTGTATCTGGACTTCAGTAAGGCATTTGACTCAGTGCTGCATTGAAGGCTGGGAAGTAAGTTAGTAGGCACGGGGCAGGTGCAAAGCTGGTGAGATTGGTAGGAAATTGGCTTCAGGGAAGGCAACAGAGGGAGGTGATGGGTGGAGCTCTCACACCCAAGGGTAGTGACGAGTGGTGTTCCACAGGGCTCTGTGCTGGGACCAGCATTGTTTGGGATATTCATTGCAGACATATCATGGGACATCAAGAGCAAGATCAGTCTGTTTGCTGATACCAAGGTAGGAGTGGTGGTGGATGATCTAGGGGGGTGGCAGGGGTTGCAGGATGATCTGGCAAAGCTTGAAATCTGGTCAGACACCTGGCAACTGGGGTTTAATGCCAAAAAGTGCAAGGTGCTGCATTTTGGGATGAAGAACCCAAGGAGGAGTTACCAGCTGGGGGGAGTGCAGCTAGCCCAGATTGAGGAGGAGAAGGATCTGGGGGTGCTTATTACAGGGTCAATGAACAACTCGGCACAATGTAGGAAGGCAGCTGCAAAGGCCAACAAAATGCTGGGTTGTATTGCAAGGGGCATATCCTCGAGGAGGGAAGAGGTGATTCTGCCACTGTATAGGTCATTAGTTAGACTGCACCTCGAGTACTGCGTGCAGTACTGGTGCCCGTATCTGAAGAGGGACATTAAGTTACTGGAAGGGGTGCAGCGCAGGGTGACAAAGATGATCAAGGGACTGGGGGACTTATCATACGAGAGGAGGCTGAGGGAGTTGAACATGTACTCACTGGAGGAGAGGAGGGACGGGGGGACATGATTGAAACCTTTAAGTACATGAAAGGAATAAATAAAGACAGGTACAGAGGGGCTGTTCAAAATAAGGGAAGGGAGGGACACCAGGGGCCATGATATGAGACTGAAGGGTGGAAGGTTCAGGAGGGAGATGAGGAGACACTTTTTTACTGAGAGGGTGGTGGCTGGGTGGAATGCGTTACCTGCAGAAGTGGTATCCAGTAGAACAGTGGACTGCTTCAAAAGGGGATGGGACAGGATAAGGGGGAAGGTTAATGAAGGGGAAGGGTGGAAGGGAGGGGCAGCTGCAGAATAAGGGGTGCTAGCTGCACATTCAAGCAGACTTGATAGACCTCTAGGCCTTTATCTGCTGGCAAATTTCGTATGTTCGTAGGTAGTTAATTAACAGCTTAGCTTTCAAACCCATATCATTCACAACCATTCTAGACAGACAGGTCCAGTTTATTGTTAAAGAAATGTCATAGTTCCACATCATTCAGGAAACTAGGCCAACTGGCTAGTGTGCACTCCAATATTTCAGATAGAGTGACATCTTTTGTAGCTTATGTCATTATATATGCTTAGCCAACACTGGCATCTTTCCAGCCATTGTCATGCAATACATGGTTTTACTCATTTTACTTTGGAAGGCTGCAGCCTAAAAACTCATAAGAACATTGTTCTGACATCAGGAAATCATAATGCCATCAATCTGTTGTCAGATCGATGCTACTGTATTACTATTTTGAATGTTGTTTTACCGCATGCTCCTGTCACTGCATCAAACCATTATGTTAAACCATGACTGGTGCCACAGAGAGAGTTGTCATGGTGGGTGTCTCTTCAAAAAGAAACCAATGATGTGAGACTATAGTTTTTGTCTGTGCTGTGGTTGATATGAGTGAAGTGCGTGGGCTGTAGCCGGTGAATAAAAATTCACTTGGTCTGGTGGTTGGGCTCATTTTGGGGAGGGGGAATGACTAAAGTGATTGCCAGAGAGTAAAAATGCAGTTGGCCTGTCAGATGGGCTCATATCGGAAGGTGAAGTGAGTGAAGTAATTGGGTCTCATTTAATTTTTATTGTTGTGGGGAAATTTCAGATTAAACAGATAGGGAGCCATGTATTACAAAAAACAATAGATGGCGCTCAGTCTGTTACTGTGTGAGTAACTCCGTCTCCGCATTCTAATGACATCATAAACCTATCGAGCTTAGCTGGCCTGGTGATGCTGGAGGTTGAGATGCTGGTCAGTACACCTTGCGCCATGCCGGTGACCTGGGTTTGGGAATGAGCCCGGACCACCGGAGGTCAGCAGGGGTGAGAGAGAATCATGTGTCTGGAGGAATACTCTCCTCTCTCTGGGGGGGTTGTCATCCCACCCATTGCCTGCCCTCTGGTAGTGACTGGAGGGCAGTATAGGTCGGGTGGCATGTAACTGCATCTTTACATTGGTGGGGAGGGAGGATGGGAGTAACAGTGGAAAAGGGAGCTGGTGGGCTCCATGATGGCCCCGTATCCCTGTGCCATCTCTGGATTCTGGATTGTGCTCTCAGAGATAGAGATGGCCGGTGCTCTCCTCACTGGCCTTGTTGTGGGGGGCAAGCCACGGGGGAACTACTGGGGCTCAGCATGAGCTGGGAAGAGCAGGGACAGAGGATGAGTCCTTCCAAGGGAGGGCCATAGCTGCCCGCCAGGTTCCAGGATGCAAAAAAAAAAAAAAAAACTACTGAGCTTTGCTGTCAGGGTTTATGATGTCATTGGAATCCCTCAATGGCATTACAGCTACGCAGCAGATAGACAGCCATCTGTTATTCTGTTTGTTATGCATTGATTCCAAACCATATGGGCTAATGCTATAATGGTAAGTGTGACAACAAAAACTGCCTCTGCATGTCTCAGAGAGGTTTTATACTATATCTCACATCAATATGCAGATAAAATTAGTACCCACCTTTGCATTTTAGCTGCTGCTAGACAGGGAGTGACAATCTTTTCATTTATTTTGTTCAACCAGGCACTGGAGAGCATTTATGTTTTTTTTTTTTATTTATCTATTTAGTTTTTGGTAACCAGGTAAGAACACTATGCAAATAAAAAAAACTATTTTCAGGAATGACCTGGGAGCTACAGAACAAAGCAACAGGTAAACATTTACATAGCAAAACTGTTTCACCCAATTAATAACTCATTTGCAGCCATACACAGAGGCAGTGTGAAAAATATGACTTACAAAGCATTTCCTGAAAAAAAATATGCTAATTAAAATGCTAAACATTTATGTAAGAGCACAACTAGTTATGATGCAGAAGCATTTTGACAGGTTAATAAATATTCCAAAATCTTAGGCTTTTTTCTTTTTTAACTTGCCCTGGGTTTTGGCTGCCGGGGGTACCTCTCACCACCCACGGTCCTTCAGCTGGGTCCCGGTGTACCAGGATCCAATGGTGTCATTGCTCTCATTGTGTGATATTTTTTTTCTGGTTTTCTGCCTTTTGATCCCCACCCCTGAGGGTGCTTATGAGAAGGACTAATGTCCAGACTGATGATGTGCTGACGCACCCTGTAGTCAAGTGCCCAGCAGTTCCCTCCACTCCCTGACTTGTGAGCGCCATGTGCTCTACTGCCCATGCTTCAACCGGCAATAGTGCTGCGGGCGCTATTGCTGCCTGGAGTGCCCCCCCCCCACCAGGAAGAGAAGAGAATCCATTGGGATGCTCAGTCCTCCTCCCCCTGATGACTCAGCTCTATTCCCGAACCTGGGTTGCTGGTATGGCTCGAGGTATGGTATCCACCGCCTAAACACTCAGGACCACCAGGCTGGCCTAGGCTTTCTGTTTTAAGTAAAGGATATGTCTGTGGACACATGTGATGGTACATGATTAAATAAATGAGGCCCAACATCAGAGAAAGAGCATTCACCAGTTGTGATTTTAGAGCATTTTTATGTTTGCTTGCACGCATGTGCAAGAAACATAGTGCCATCATCGGAGATTTCGGAGGTGTGTCACCTCCTCCTCCAATTCAGGCAGTGTGCTGGCAGGCGCGGCCCTGTAAGCCAATGCATTTTGGGCTGTCAACACGCTTAAAATGCAGTAGCATCTGATTGAAAGGGAGGCTACGGCAGGTGAGCAGCGTGAAGCTGCTCACGCAGCTCCCCCACCAGCCGCAGCGCTTCTGCACGCAGCGAAGTCGACAGGGTGCCCAATCCCGCCGGCTGAGCTGCATGTGTCTCCCTCCCAGTAGTTGATGCCATGCTGGAGCCCACCCCAGTGTGGCAATCAGTCATGCTGCCTGAGGGGTGCCCAACCCGTCGGCTGCAACGCCCCTCCCCAAAGTCCTTGTGCCAAGCTGGGAGCCCACCCCAGCGTGGCAAACAGTCCCATTTTTTTTTTTTTTGCCGATGGGGTGCCCAATCCCCCATCGGCTGAACGCCCAAAAGTCTTGTGCCACGCTGGAGCCTCCACCCAGCGTGGCAGTTCATTCCACTGCCTTTTTTTTTACCTGTAAGAAAAAACGGTCCAGCGTGCGCCTCCGACCACCCTCCCACAACCCGCACTCCACCACTGCGCACCAGCCTCCCCACAACCCCCACCCCATACTTACCGCCGGACTCCGTGCCCGGCGATCTTCGGTGGACCTGGGAACATGTCTGCTCTCTTCAAAGCCGACCCCGCGAACTGAGGAAATGCCGGTATGCTGTATAATGGGCTAGATAGGGGGTTTCAACTTTATTGCATATCTCAGCCATTTTGGGATTTTTGAGATTTTCTAACATGGGGTTTTAGGACCTTCTCTCGAATGATGTCACTGTCATGCAGCGTTGGACCGGTAGGGTGATTTCGCGTAGTTGACTGTGAAATCACCCTTCAGGCCTGAATACCGCCATGACAGTGACATCATTCATGAGAAGGGGGCCCAAAACCCCATGTTGAAAATTTGCGCTAAAATTCCAAAATGACTGTTTAACGAGCTGCATGCTATGCAGTGTTCCCACGCAGCCTCAGAATTCGCAAAATTTCAATATTTTCACTCCAGATTTTCAACATTGCCATTTCACCACACCTTCTTATGAGTAGTACAGCTGTCATTTTTCACATCTCACCCAAAATGTGTTTCCGCCCATGTAGCGCAGAGTGGCACAGTCAGTGTGCGAAATCAATGTACGGGACAAATTAAGAAAATCACAGTGACACAGTTCATGAGCAGAGGCCTTGAAATAGCTATGTTGAAAATTTGAGAAAAAATCCTAAAATGACTGTTTTTACTTAGCTTAGCGCTGCATGCTCCACGACGCTCATAGGTTTGCTAATTTTCAATATTTTCCATCTAGATTTTCAACATTGCCATTTTCCACACCTTCATGGAGTAGTACAGCTGTCATTTTTCACATCTCACCCAAAACGTGTTTCCGCCCATGTAGCGCACAATGGCGCAGTCGTTGTGCGAACTCAGTGTATGGGACACATTAAGAAAATCACAGTGTCACTGTTCATGAGCAGAGATCTTAAATGGCAATGTTGAAAATTTGGAGACAGAATTCTAAAATGACTGTTTTACGAGTGTGCTGGTACAGTTCCTGACGACGCTCAGGGTTTGTGAATTTCAATATTTCACCCAGATTTCCAACATTGCCATTTTTCCACACCTCCTTATGAGCAGTACAGCTGTCATTTTTCACATCCTGCCCAAAACGTGTTTCCGCCCATGTAGCGCACAATGGTGCTGTTGGTGAGCGAAAGCAATGTTTAGGACAGAGTAAGAAAATCACAGTTACACTGTTCATGAGCAGAGGTCTTAAAATGGCTATGTTGAAAATCTGGTGACAAAAGTCCATAAAATGACTGTGTTACGAGTGAGCATTGTGCAGTTTCCACGCATCCTCGTTAGTTCATGACTTTGTAATATTTTCAGTCAAGATTTTCACTAGTGGCATTTTTCAACACTTCCTTATGAACAGTACAGCTGCCATTTTTCACAACATGGCCGAAGTGTGTTTTCACACTTTCAGTGCAGAGATGCGTGGTCGCTGTGGGAAATCATTGTTCGGCACAGATAAAGAAAATCACAGTGACACTGTTCATGATCGGAGGCACCAAAATGCCTGAGTTGACAATCTGCTATAAAAAATCCCCAACCTAATTATAAAACGGGTGTGTGTTGCACAGTTTCTATGTACGCTCGTGACTTCACCATTTTTTTAAATATTTTTACTACACATTTGCAACATAGCCATTTTTACACCTCCCCATGAAAGAGTACAGCTGTCATTTTTTACATCCTGTTCGGAATATTTTTGCACCTGTGGTGCTAAATGCCATAGTCACTGTGCATAAGCAGCTTTTGGCTACCAAACTGATATTCTCCCTGTTCATGAGGTGGGGTCACAAAACAAACATGTTGAAAATTTGGAGTTAACATACCAACGAATGCCTGAGGTATTAGGCTTTTCAACTAAATCGCCCAACCCTATAGAGAATGACCGGAATCAGGGGTGTGACTTGGGATTCTTGCCTATGATGCTCATACCATTCCACACCCTGCAGTCACTGAGAGGCATTGAGGTATGTCTTGGACTCTTCGGCCCCAAACTTCACCCCATTCTCATATATCGCACCCATCTCACCGTATTTCCTAATGAAATGGGGTCGCGATAAGGGCCAAAGACCCAAGGAACACGTGAGCACTTGTCAGTCTCTGCAGAGTGGGGTGTGGTGAAATGGCGTGGCCGTTATGCCTGACGACCCAAAAGCACACCCCAATGCCTGTCACTCTCTGCAGCGTGGTGGTGGGGTTGGCTTCAGTTCAATACTTCACTGCCATTCCTATTACGCAGCTCTGTAACTTCTACACTACCACTGCCAATGCCAGCAAGCAAACATTCGGCATTGACAAATGCTTGTTAATACATCTCTTTGTTAAAATCCACCTACTATTTAAGTATAGATGATATTGAGTTACCCTAAAAATGATTCCCAAGGCCTTTTTTACTATCTGTGTATAATTGTTTTCAGTCAGAGTTAAAATTTTAGAAACCAATGCAATAGGTTCCTCAGAGCCATCCCTCCTTATTTGTGAAATTGCTGTGCCCATCCCTACAGGAGAACCACCACACACTAAAGTTAGAGGCAATGCTGGGTTATTATGGCCCAGTAAGGCAGAGAAAACCATGTGCTTATTGTCCCCTTCAAATGCCTCACTCCACACTTCTAACCAGTCCCACACTGTACTTTGTTTCTAACAACCCTGTTAAAGGATAATGTGGGTTGACCATTTGTGTTAATTTTCTACAATAGCTAAGTGAGACTAACAATGTCCTCAACTCCCCCAGTGGCTTTTCAGGAGTGGGATGAATTTCTTCAGCACCTATGCAGCAGTCGTGAATATCTGTTTCCTTGAAGAAAGTACATTTCATGGGGGTGCTTCTGAGTGTTGATTAAGTTAGACGCATATTGGAAGAGCGCTGCAGTTTTTAAATCTATAACACTGATTAAAGTTATAAAAGAGTTTCTTTCTTTATAACATGGCTATATAGCATAATTAGTCTAGCAAATCAATACCAGTCTTTTTACTAACCTCATAAAGAGGTTTGTTTCCCCTAAAACCACTGGGAAAGAAGCTGCAACCGGGGGGTGGGGCGTGCAAGTCATCTTGGAGTAGTTGGAGCAGGGGTCTCACTGGCTGCAGCTCACGCAGATGTGGGTGCTAAGCCTGAACACACCAAACCTACACTTACATCTATACAGACACTCCTGGCAGAGTTCCAGGTAAAAGTAAGACAATCATCTAAGAGAAAAGAAACTAAATTGGATGAAATATCTAATAGTTGTGCTACAATGGAGGTGAGGATTGAAGCTTTGGAGAAGGCTGTGGAAACTAATGACATGGAGATTAAAGCTTTGAACGCATCAACATGGTCCTGCATGAGCAAAAGGTGCAATGACTGGAGAATATGATGCAGTTAAAGAACTCAAGGCTTATTGGTTCTGCAGTCCAACCCCCAGATGCAGATTTAAAAGACAAGATAGAAGCTGCTTTGAACTCTATCTTTTCTCTGTAGCCACCAATTCAGTTGGATTCGGTCTTCTGGCTGAAAGGAAAGAAAAAAGTTTCAGGAGATTGGGAAACAATTGAGGAGACCATAGGCCAGGTTGGTGGTGCAAAATATGTGATACTAACATTCAAATCACTGCCTGAAAGAAGCAAAGTCCTTCAGCTGGTTAGACAGAAAAACAAAGATATTTCAGTCAGGAGCTTGTTTGCATCTCCATCCTGATTTTTCTCTGCCTACAAAACACAGGAGGTGAAGATTTCTAACGATTATATCTGAACTTAAGAAAGCAAATATTCCAGTCACACTGCTTGCTCCAGCCACATTGAAAATCATCTTCCAAGGCAAAGACTTCATTTATGATGACCCTGACCAGGCTAGAGCCTTTTCTAAAGCAAATGCACAACTCCCCATTGAATTAGATTCAGAATTTGGGGAAGACGATGCTGATATAATGGACTACAGCCCTATGTTTTTTGAACAATCTGTTCAAGCTTTAAACATGTGTAAGTTTCCCCCTTCTCTCCCTGTGTTTTAATTTCATCTGCCTTGCTGAGCTCATGTACAGGGCGAATCTGCAAGATGGTACTTTTATAGTATTTAATAGTGTCTATCAGGATTTGGTCTATAGTAAGGCTGAGAAGTTACTTAAGTATCCTATCATTTGGATGCATAAGCATGGAGCGCTTCCTTTGCCTATACTAAAATATTGATTTAATTACTTGGGAGCTCTATCGCCCTAAAATGTAAGTTTTGTACTTTACTTAGTTAATGAAGTTACTGAAGATTTATTTGTATCAGAATGATATTTTTATCTTTCTTGATATCTTATCTGTAATTTTTTGCTTTCTCTATGAATAAAAGTAAGTATAACAAAAAACGTACATTTCACTTTTTGCACCCTGAACCCAGATGTTTCTGTTTGATTTTCATACTTATCAAAATATTATCTAAATAGCATATTACATGGTCTTATCTAATCTATGTTTTCTTTTGAAAAACTGAAGGCACACTAATGACCCCATAAGGCAGTCTATTGTACTGAAAAAGCTCTTTATGGGCACTGATAGTTAAATATTGCCTGGAGCCTTCCAAGGCCCCTATCTGCTGATACAGCTGAGTTAAAAACAATTGAATAAACTGTTTTCCACCTGCAAGCTTTGCAGATATATCTTGCAGCCTATGTATCAAGTTGTAGTCTATCTCTAAACAAGAATTTAAGGTAATCTTATAGTCTTTACAACTTCAAACTCCCTCGGCTGGTTTTGGAAACGAAGACTATAAGTGCTGCCAGTTCACTATAGTTCACAGAGGAAATGATACCCGTGGGGCCACATATTCAGACAAGAAGCATGGCACATCCCTGGATGTACCACACATCTCTGGACATGTGCAGTCCAGCGGGGGCATGGCCATATTCAAAGGCCACTGATGTGCCACACACAATATTGTGATGGGCCTATGCAAATGAGGGGTCCTTCATGCATATGCCATGCATCACAATATAGAAAAACCCCCAAGCATAAAAATGGCCAGCTGCGTTGGCACATAGTTGCACTTTTGAAATCCTACTTTAACTATGTGCAAGGTAGGTTGGTGCCTCCACTCATATTCATGGGCATTATTCAGCTCAGATATACAGATGAGCCCACTGGGCATGCACGGTGCAATGGGGCCACTTGCATGCCCATTATGGGATCATCTGCATGTCTGCATTGCTCAGTTGTGTGCAAGGCCAGCTCTTCCCAGCCCCAAACACTGTGCAAGACACAAACCACCACAAGCCCTTTTTCCATAGTGTGGTGTGGCCCCCCCACAAGCCCCGATCACTGTGCAAGACACATACCATCATAAGCCGTTTCCATAGAGTAGTGTCCCCAACAGCCCCGATCACTGTGCAAGACACATACCACCATGAGCCCCATTTTGAAACTGTAGTGCCCTCCCCCAGCCCCGATCGCTGTTATAATCATGTAAACCTGCCCTGAGCCCTGATCACTGTTATACTAATGTAACAGCCCCCCGAGCCCTGATCAATGACATAATGATGTAAACCCCCTCCCTAAGCCCTGATCACTGTTAATGTAATATCCATCCCTGATCACAATTCCCCAGTGGTCTAGTAGCTCCCCTCAGCCCTGATCACAGTTAAAATACAGTAATGAATTCCCCCTTCCCTGAGCCCCAATCACAGTTAAAATAATGAAATCCCCCCTTCCTGAGTCCCAAACCATATAACCAGAGCAACCATCCCCTCCTGATAGTCAAGGCCCCAACTCCATTATAAATTGACACACCTCCCCTCCCCAATCCCAACCTATTTCAGCAACTGGCACAACCCCTCCTCACCCTGCCACAGCCAGCCACTGTTTGATGGGTTTCAGAGCTGATACAGTAAATAACTATGCACTCATTGGTTGACCAAATGAGTGTGTACTATTTACTGTATGTGCTCTGGTATCCATCAGTCAGTGGCTGGCCATGGCAGGTTGAGGAGGGTCTGTGCCAGTCACTGGTACTGGTTGGGATTGGGGGGGGAGGGGTGATGGATCAATGCCTAATGGGGTAAGGGGCCTTTGGCTACCAGGGAGGGGATGGTTATCTTATTATAGGTTCAGGCTCGGGAGGGGGGAATTCATTATTTTAACTGTGATTTGGGCTGGGAGACACTACACTGTTGAAACGGGGCTCGTGATGGTATGTGTCTTGCACAGTGATCTGGGCTTGGGGGGCACACTACACTATGGAAAAAGGGATTGTGGTGGTATATGTCTTGCACAGTGTTTGGGGCAGGGGAGGGCTGGCCCTGCGCACAACAGAGCAGCACAGACATGCAAATGATCCCATAACGGGCATGCAAATGTTCCCATTGCATCATACATGCCCAGTAGGTTCATCTGCATATTTGGGCTGAATAACACTCATGACGGCTGCAGCACATACAGGTATGTGCCACACAGTCTCCTGTCTTCAGCCCTGCACCGTGGATGCTCTGTGCCATACATGGCAGCTGCTTGCTGTGCACTGCAGGTCTAGAGTTCGATATTCAAACAGATTGTGTGATCTGTTCCGATCATGCATTCTGTATGAATATCATGCCAGAGTCAGCCGGCTCAACTTATTTACATGGCACACAGTTATGAGCACGCATCTGGATGGCTCTTTTAATCATAAGATATAGTCAAAGGCTTAAAAAATCTCAGATAGCAACAGTAATCACCCTAAGTTTTCCCTTGATCCTATTTATCAGTCTTAGCCCTAGATCAAAACATTGGGTATTTCATACACACATCAGACACTGAGTTCAGTACCTTGTGTTTTCCCTGCTTAGCCATAGCTCATGTATCCAGTTTCTGTTCAGTAAAGCTGGTCCATCATCTTTTGCTATTAAAAGATCCAGTTTAAGTTGTTGGCAGATATAGCATATGCCACATTAAAGACAGTAGTTCCCAATAATTCTGAGGTTTTCAATGTGCATGTGTTTACCCCACAACAAGCAGAACATAGGCTGCAGCTTAATTTTACCAAATGTTTGCTTGGAAAGCTTTCAGACATGACTGTCATTGCTGCACCAGTAACTACTTCCAGCACAATGACATTATCACCGATCTTCATCTTTAAATGGTATGGTTCACCAGTGTGCCAATCACAATCTGCAACATAATGTTCCAAAAAGCATTTCAGACTGATGTCTTTTCAAGATGGTCTTGTGACATTTGCTTCTACATGAAGGTTCTCTGCTTCCAGTGCAATTTACACTAGCCAGCACTGAACAGCTTCGTTGCTATTGAGTTGCTAATCTATTGTCAAATCTCAAAGGCAACACGGTTGAAGCATACAGTTCTGTGATTTTTCAGGCCAGATGGTAATGAATGATCATTTTTTGGCAATAATTATTTTTTACAATACTTAAAAAATATCTGTTATACATTCTACACATACTGTACGAACATACGGTAACAGTGTCAGTGGCTCATCAGGCTGCACACTCACCTCTGAGGCCAAAAGATTGGAAGACTGTGGGTCCTAGCCTCACACCAGCAACTTGGGATAAAATCCCAATACTGACACTGTAGTGCAGCATGGGGGGGGAGGGTTCTGCACTCCTACGGTGCCATCTTTTGGATGAGATACTACACTGAGGTCCAGTCCACCTGTTCAGGTGGTCATTCAGTTAGACGTTAAAGATTCCATGGCACTTCTTGAAAAGAGTAGGGGAATTTTATTGGGGAAGGAAACGGATAACACAAAACAAACAAAGCATTCGCATACACAAAACAGAATTACATAAGATTCCAGTAATCATGTAACAGAAATGATCTTATATAAACTTAAATCATGTGACCTATTACAGCTAGTATGATGACTAGTGTCCTTATTTTACCTTGCCCTCACAGAAAGGATACATTTTTCCAGAAAGATTTAACTTGCTGCCTTGAACATACATAAGTGTCTTTTTCTCTGACCTGGTGGGTGGAAACAATATTTCTTATTTCTGAATAATTTGATACTTTCTGCTGCAACACCCATGCACATCTGGCTTGCCATATGTAATACTTTGTAATAGCACAGACAACTTGTAAAGTTCCCAGGTTATATTTCTGCCAGACTGCCAAGGTTAAGAGAAAAGACCCACAACTAACTCCCCATAAGTCATTCTTTCATGTAGAGACTCCTAAAACTCCAGAGCCATTTGTTTCTAAAAATCCATTATATAACTACATTAAAAAATAAATGTTCCTGTGCTTCCAAAATAGTAACACAATTTGGTCTAGTACAGATTCTGGCTTCTGCCTATGTTTGTGATTATTTTTTACCTCCTGTTTCCCATGGCAACCAAGCCATGCCACATCCACAGCAAAAGCTGGTACCCTTTTATTTGTAAGCTGGGTTAAAGATACCTCAAAACTGCCCACCAGACACTTCGGGAAACACACTTCCCCAGTAAATGCTCTGTCCATTATTAACTTGTAGAGACCTTTCCGGATAAGTATCTGAACCTGTTCCCGTGAGATGCCCCACTTCATAATTTTCTGGAATGCTACCTTAGCATATTCAGGTAGAGTTCTATTTGATTCAGTAATCTAGGCCTACAGTAGCTAAGGTCCAGCACATAAACCAGGTGTCATCCATTCCTGTACAATTGTTTTCCAGAACTAGTTCCCAGGCCTTAAAAGCAAACAGAAGATGTAAAATAAAAAAAGTGCTATAATAAAATTAATTCTTTCTTTTGTTCTTATTTGGCAACTGGGTAAGGCCCATTAGACACAAGTGCCTGTTTTCAGGGGTAACCAGGGAGTAATAGGATAGTTTAGTGACTTGCTCAGAGTCATACATTATGCAAGTGGAGGTTGTGGGAATCAAACCCAAGTCCGCTGAATGTATCAAGCTCATTCACAGCTCATTACTCTAACCTGTAGGCTATACTGCCAGCTCCTATAGGCTTTACCAGATCTAACTCCCACCCTTAATAGATCTACAAGAGACCTCTCTTTTGACCAGGTTCATCCTGCTCCACCAGAGGGCCTGAAAAAACAACAACTATGCAGTCTAGTTTCCTGTGCTACTGGAGGCAGAAAAACATGACTAAGGTATAGACTAATCAGTATTACTAATGTTTTTATCAAAAATACTCTTTACCTTTTTGAAATAAGTTTCCCTTTCCATCTATTAAGTAAAGCCTCTGTTTTATTCAAATGTTCCTCCCAGTTCAAAGCTGCAATATCCCCCTTTACAAAAGCTGTTCCTAATATCTTAAGGTTCTTCATAACCTTGCCAATTTTAACCCTACTTGCTTTATAAATGACCTCTCCATGATTGACTGGTCTTCCATTCATAATGCATCAGATGTCCAATCTGCCCTTGATAGCTTCCTCACAAAATTCAGTAGGCTCCAAGACTTCCATGCTCCATGGATCACTAGGCGCTTTCGAGGTATTCAGACGAAGTGGCTAACAAAAGATCTACTAACCCAGATTAGGGCCAGAGATAAAGCCTGGTGTCTTTTTAAGTCCACAAGGTTAGAATCTGATTATTGCCATTATCGCTGTCTGAGGAATGCCTGCAAAAGAAACATCCGACTATCTAAAAGTACCTTCCGCAGGAACCTGCTAATAAATGCCTCTGGTGATGCCAAGAAATTCTGAACTACCATAAAAACTCTCCTGGGCTCTAATCAAAAGTCCCATACAAATAGCATGTTACTTAATAGTATACACTGCAATAACCCGCTAACTATAGCCAACGCCTTTAATCACCATTTCTCAGATTTATCAAGCTATCAGTCCTCCTTCCAAAACTCTAGTACTGCTCTGTCCCCTTGTGAAACCAAACCATCACCCCAAACCACCCCTTTAGGTTCCGGATCATTCAAAAAAGAGAAGTTGAAAAACTGCTTCTCTCCATCCGTGAAAACAATAGCCCTGGGTCTGACGGTCTTGAACCTAGGCTCTTGAAAGTAGCGGCCCCTTTCATAGCCTCCCCGTTGACCAAAATCTTTAATCTGTCCTTATGCCATGGTATAGTCCCAACTATATGGAAAGTCGCTAAAATGACTCCTATTCCAAAGAAAGGAGACTAAAAGAAAATTAAGAACTACCATCCCATCGCTATACTCTCTGTCTTAAGCAAAATCTTGGAAAAACTAGTCGCCACTCAAACGATAGAATACCTCCAAAAATATAACCTCCTTTCTAGCTCCCAACACAGCTTCCGTAAAGGTCATAGTACCACCTCTGCCCTGCTTAAGCTGACTAATGACATTTACTCTTCTATGGACTTAGGCCTCCTGACTGGAGCAGTTTTCATCGACCTAACCAAAGCTTTTGATCTGGTAAACCACTCACTCCTTCTGTCAAAACTTCGGTCTTTTGGTTTCTCCCCAGATTCCATAACCTGGTTTAAAAGCTACCTGACTGACAGGCAACAGGCTGTGGTCTTTAACTCTGCAACCTCAGATCCTGCACCTATCCATGCTGGAGTACCCCAGGGCTCCATTCTTGGTCCTCTACTCTTCACAATCTTCATTGATGACATCCCCTCAATTGCACTGAATTGCTCATCTCTGCTCTCCGCGGATGATCTGGTTATCTACCACAGTGCAAAAACTTCAGCCTCCCTACACCATCCACTTGCATCGGATTTCGCTAGTATCCAAACCTGTCTTATTGATAACAAACTAGTCCTCAACTCTAGCAAATCTTACTCAATGCTGTTTGGCTCTCAAGCCAGACTCAAAGCTAATCCAAATCCCCTTATTATCTCCTGTGCGGACAGCTCTCCTCTACCCTCTACCAAATCCTTCAAATATCTTGGTGTCACCCTGGACGAATATCTTGACCTTGACCTTCATATCTCTACTATCTGTAAGTCGGTAAATGCTAAGCTAGGAAGTGCCTATCATACCAGTTATGCACTTACCCCTCAAGCCAGACTAGCTGTGGCTCAAGGTTTCCTTCTACCGACACTAGCATATGGCTAATCAACAATCTTCCTATCCGCATCTAAAACCTCCCTTCATAAATGGGACACCACTTATAATAGCATCTGTCGCTATGCCGCTGCCTCACCACGTTTCAAACACCACTGCCACCTTTATCGGGACTTAAAATGGCTTAGGCCTTCCGCCTATCGTCTTCTGACCTTTGGATCACTAATTGACTGTCACCAGAGCAGGTCTCCCCCTATCCCTTTCTTCCGCACTGGAACTACAACCTCCCACTCATGAATTACGTTCTAATGATAAAGCCCTTCTGCGTGTTCTAAGATGTAGAACTAATATGGGCATTCATGCGTTTTCCTATACTGCTCCTAAATACTGGAACTCTATACCCCCCTCTATCCATCAAACAAACAGCCACGCTGTCTTTAAGAAACTACATCGGGAACATCTTCACACCTTACATCCCTGCACCTGTTTTAACCCACCTTGAACCCACACTCTTTCTTGCCCTCTCCCCATCTCCATCCTTTCTACCTCCTATTTACTTTCCCTCCTCTCACGACCTACACCTGCCACGCTCTTTCATCCTCTCCTTCCTTCCTCTCTCCCCCTCTCTACTTTTCATGGCACTTATTGTACTGTAACTTACTACCTTCCCATGTTGTACTTTCTTTTGTTACTTATCCTGCTTTCTTCCCTGTATTCACAGTATCCTAACCTTCAGTATTCATAATGTCAGTGTTCTTATTACACACTGTTTTTATCCTGTTTTGTACTGCCTCCATGTGCTGCGTCACATGTTTATTGTTTGTCTGTAAAATGTTTTCTTCCGGGTCGTGCCTGAAAATAGGCATTGTTTGCCTAGTGCACTTACCTGGTCACCAAAAGCAACATAAATAAATAAATAAATAAATTATCTTCCACCATTTCCATATTAGCCCACTTACCATCAGCAGGCCTATGGGCCATACCTAGCATAGTCTCTTGCACTTATTATAATTAATCTGTGAGCCTGATATGTTAGTAAACCTACTTATTTGTTCCAAAATGGCCCTTTCTGATTTTTGTGATGCCACTATTAGAACTAGGGATGGAAAAACTGGCTGTGAACTGGTTCTGATTCCGACTCTGATTTTTTCCAAATGGTTCTGATTTGGAGGCAGTATAGTATAGTGGTTAAAGGCACTGAGCTGCAAACCTGGAGACCTGGGTTTGAATCCCATCAGCTCCCACTTGCATACTGTGTGACCCTGAGCAAGTCACATAACTTCCTTGTGCTTCCAGGTCACACCTGGAAACAAGCTCTGGCTTAGTGTGTCTTTTCTGGTTAAACAATTTCCCCTTTCCATTACTCTGATATACTCTGAAGAATTAAACCCATTCAATCACCCACCCTACAAAATGTAACAAGTTTCCCTGGTGTCCAGTGGTCCCCTTCCCTATGGTCCCCTCCACCACATCCCGATCCTCTAGAAGATATATACCATTCCCTGGTGTCTAGCAGATCCCCACCCCATCAGGTACTGCTCCCCCACCCTCCCACCCTGAGCAAGTAACCAGCACATCCCTCCACTCTCCACGCCAGCCAGCTGCTGACTGAGCTGTCAATGAATGGGTTCATACTTGTACAAGTACATACTCGTTCACTGACATGACAGCTCTTTCAGAGGCCAGTCATGGTGGAGACAAGAGTGGAGGGCTGTTCCAGTCACCGGCTTGAGGTCGGGATGGGGGGGGGACAGTGTGGTAGACTGCAGCAAGTGACTGGAACAGCCCTCTGCTATTGTCTCCAATATGGCCGGCCACCAACAGAGCTGTCATGAATGAGCACACGCTGCAATGAATGAGCGTATACTTGTACAAGTATGCACTTATTCACTGACAGCTCAGTCAGCAGTCAGATGTGGTGGAGAGCAGAGGGCTGTGCTGGACTCTGGCTCAGGGCTGAGGTTGGGGGACACTACCTGCTGGGGGTTGAGGGTTCACTAGACACCAGGGAATGGACTAGTACCTTATTCCATTACAGGGGAATGGGGAGGGGGGGTCCACTAGACACCAGTAATTATTTATAACTTCTAGGGGATCGGGATGAGGGGAACCACTGGACACCAGGGAAATGTTTTACATTATGTTAGGTCGGTGATTGGGTGAAGGGAGGAACCACGGGACACCAGAGAATGCCCTACAGATAACATTGGCGTGGGTGCAGGTGGGGCGAGGGACCACTAGACACCAGGTAAAGATAATGTCATTTTACTGCCTCTTTTTCTTTTTCAAATTACTGTACCTTAGATTTGAAGTTTGAAGTTTATTGTTCTAGGAATTAATACCTTTGAGCTAAGGCTCTTTTACAAAGGTTCCACGTCATTAAGTATAAAAACATAGTAGACAGTGTTACAAACAATCAGCAAGCTGTTTCACAAGGCCACAACTTAAACAGTAACATTTATGTACAGAAAAGAAAAAGGAACTCAGAGGCAGTGTCAAGGGCAAGGAATAAGGATTGGAGAGCTTGAGAGGGAAGAGAGGGAGAAATAAGAAGTTTAGGAGCAGACATAACCAGGTTAGTGGTACTCAGGTTGTCTTTGTCAAAGAGGAGACCATGGTGGTTGAGTGAAACAAATGTAAGTGCATTCAGTGGGATGAGACTTTAGTCAAAGCAGCCACATTTGGCATACAGTATGCATGCAGTTAAGCATGGAACAGTGGCAATGTGTCAGACTGAACTTGGCCACACTTCTGAACTGGGCCAGCTTGGCAACCCGGGTTGAGCCATGAAATAGTTGGTTCTCCTGATCAGAGCTGAAGTCAGCCCAATCTGGGGAGGTTCAGATGTGCAGAAAAGCCAGTTCGCCCATCCCTACTTAGAACTACATCATTTGCATATGCTAGGACAGTCATAGATCAAATCCCTGGGACTAATGGCAGCCCTTCTATTCTGCTGTCCCCTGCCAGCTGTCTGAGAAAGTGATCAAGGCAAAAAAAAAAAAAACAACAACAGAGGACTCATGGGACACCCCTGATGTATACCTCTACTAACTGCTACACTGTTACCCAGTCAGCCATTACCATTTGGTAATACCTTAGCCTCTGCATAGAACGTCATACCACACCTGACAAACTTTTCAGGAACCTCTAAACACTCTTAATGATGTAAACAAAGAAGTATGTAAGGTGCAATAAAAAATCTTTTCTTGATCCAGACTAATCGCACACACTTAAATTGCCTAAATTCCCTTTTGTAAATATTTCCCTGAGCAGAATCAAGTTATCATGTATTTTTCTGTTTGGGACTTAACACGACTGATATGGACTAATTAAATGTTCTGTCATCTTAGCTAACCTATTTGCTAGAATCTTACTTAACATCTTAAAAATCTGTATTTGGCAAACTCAAAGAACTCTAGTTATTCAAATCTTGTTTATTCCCTTTTTTATGTATTAAAACTAATAATGCCTTTGTCATAGACTCAAGGAGAAAATTTGTATCCAAAATAAAGTTAAACAAGTCTTTTTTAATAACTGCTATTTGTTCACTATATTCCCTCTTTTTAGTTTTGGTTTTAAATATTAATGTTTGCAATTGTCTCCTTAAGTCTAAATATTTTAAGTATTCCCTAGTAACTTCTTTCCCTGAATATTGCTGATAAAATTTGGCAGAGGACACCTTTGAGTCCTCCCATCATGACAAGATGTCATCATAAATAGCTGGCCCAGTGGCATAGAGGGCTAGGGTGCCTTGCATCTTACCTCTCACCACACTGATGACCTGAGGTTGGCAGTGAGCACAGATTGCTGGGGGATGACCAGGGGGAGGTTGGATGAGCATCCGATGGACAGTTCTCCTCCACCAGGGAGGGAGGGATGTGGTTCCCCGGCTATCAGTGACTCCTATCAGAGGCTGGGTGTGCAACAGCCGATGCCACTCATGTATGGGTGGAGGCAATGGTGGACATCTGCAGATCAGGTGCGGGAGCATGCCCATGCCATACTGACATCATTGCACATCTGTGCCTCTGAGAGGGCAATGTAACAAGGAAAAAGAAAATGCCCTGAAGGCCGAAAGGAATATATCACCCTGTAGCCTCCTCATCCACTGCCGAACCCTTCCCTCCTGAGTCATGCCAACCTCCGTTCTCACCTCCACCTGCCAGGTTGCAGTGATATGTGTAGGAAGTGCCATGGAGTAGATGGCCCCACCCTTGGGGGCTATGACCGGGGGGGGGGGAAGAATTCCTGCAGGTGAGTGGACAGTGGAACAGAGGAATGGGACCACAGGCCACAAGCTGGGGAGGGGGGTGTTCAGGCTGGACAAGATTAGGTGAGGAGTCGACTGATGGGGCTCCAATAGTTGGCTACCTGAGTAAAAAAGAATTAATGAAAACAAAACACATATCAGACTTCCTCCTTAGCTACTTTTGCCAGCAGTTTCTTCTTCTTTTCTTCAAGGGCCTGCTTTAAGTCCCACTATTCTAGACTGATGCACACCATGCCTGATTCTGCATCTGTCCCAGTTAAGGACTCAGCTTCCGTACCAATCTTCTCTTCCATAAGCATAGCTATAACTAACTCTGCAGCATTACAGACCTCCTCAGTGTTAGTGATGGGAGAGGAGATCAAATTTCCCAAGACCTCTACAACTTCTGCTCCTTCACCACTTCTATCGGCCATCATGGCATAGCGCTAAAATGAGCAATGGCTTCCCCTACCCTCTGCAAAGAGTAGGGGAATTTCCCCAACGTCCTGGTCAAATTTCCTTGATTCACTAAATATACCACCAACAGCTTAATCTGGTTAAATTTCAATTGGTTTCTATCAGTATCTCACCTGCTCCAAGACCAGGGTGAAAATAGGCAGAACTGCATAGCCCTCCTTTCCCTGTCAACAAAAAATAAATAAAATATAAATATAATTAGGAAACACCTCCAGTGGGTAAAAACTCATAACGAAAAAAAAAACAGAAAGCAACTCATTATGCAATGAGTTAGCAACTCACTGCAATTACTGACTACACTGTAGCAAGTTCCTCTGTACCCAGGATTGTACTGTTGTTATAACAGGAATGCCTACTTGTACTTGAAGGATTTAATAGTTCATCCCATCTTTCCACAACCACAGCACTCCTGATGTTTAAGTCAGCAAACATTATGTCCATGCTTGGTTCACCCACATATGTAACACACCACTTTCCATTATCTATATCTATATCTATATCTATACTGTATCTATATCTATATCTATATATATGTCTATATCTATGTCTATGTCTATATCTATGTCTATATCTATATCTATGTCTATATCTATATCTATGTCTAAATATCTAGATCTACAGAATTTCTGTGTCTATATCTACATCTATCTATAGATATATATTATAGGGTTGCAGTCGTGACCCTATAGTTAGGGTTGAGTAGGCAAGTCAATGTTAAATCCCAAATTTTGCACTTTAAAACTTCAAAAGCATTCAACGGATTTGCATGAACATTTACATAGATACATAGACAGTGTCAGCAGATAAGGGCCTGTGGCCCACCCAGTCTGCCCATTTGAGCTTGTAAGTTCAGTTTATGTTTTCCTAGAAGTCTGTTGCCCCTTACCCCTGACCTCCAGAATTCCTTTATGTCTATCCCATGCATTCTTAAATCCCGTGATTGTTTCAGACCCCACCACTTCCTCTGGCAGGGTGTTCCACTTGTCCACCACCTGTTCTGTGAAAAAATTCTTCCTCACGTTTCCTCTGAATCGTCCTCCCTCCAACTTCATCCCATGCCCTCTAGTCCTGGAACATCTGTTTCACTTAAAAATAGTGTATTCCTGCACCCTGTTCCTCCCTGTAAGATACTTGTATGTCTCTATCATATCCGCTCTCTCCCTCCTCTCCTCCAGGGAGTACATATTCAGTTCCTTCAACCTGTCCTCATAGGACTTGTGATGCAATCCATGTACCATCTTTGTTGCACTCCTCTGAACTTTCTCTACCCTGTCTATGTCCTTACGTAGGTAAGGTCTCCAGAAATGTACACTGTACTCCAGGTGGGGCCTCACTAGTGTCTTGTATAGTGGAATTGTGACCGCCCTTTTCCTGCTGGTGATGCCCCTGCCTATGCATCCCAGCATCCTATTTGCTTCACCTGCTACCTTGTCACACTGTTTCCCTACCTTGAGGTCATCAGAGATGATAACCCCCAAGATCCTTTCCTGCTTGGTGCAAGCTATCCTCACCCCAACTGATATATTGTGCTAGGGTTTTTGTGCCCCATATGCATTATTTTGCACTTTTTTGCACTGAATTTCAACTGCCAAACCCCTGACCATTCTTCAAGTTTCTGCAGGCCCTTCTCATTCTTTCTACACCCTCTGGTGTTTCTACTCTGTTACAGAGCTTTGTGTCATCAGCAAACAGTGAAATTCTGCCTTCTAGGTTCTGCGCAATGTCACTGATGAAAATGTTGAATAGGACCGGTCCCAGCACTGATCCCTGTGGTACCCCACTGGTCACTCTTCCCTCTGTGGAGTGACAGCCATTTACCATCACCCTCTGTGTCCTGCCACCCAGCCAGTTACCTACCCACCACACTACTGTCCTACCCACACCCATATTCCCCAGTTTGTGTAATAGTCTTCTATGTGGCACAGTGTCAAAGGCCTTGCTGAAGTCCAAATAGGTCATGTCCACTGCCCTCCCCTGATCCATTTCCCTAGTCACCCAGTCAAAAAATTCAACGAGGTTGGTCTGACATGACCTCCCCCTGGTGAAACCATGCTGCCTTGAGTCCTGAAGTCCATTGACAACCAGATGTTCCACCAATCTCTCCTTCAGTAGTGCTTCCATGATCTTCCCCACTACCGAGGTGAGGCTGACTGGTCTGTAGTTCTCCACTTCCTCTTTGTTCCCACTTTTGTATAAGGGGACTACATCTGCTGTCCTCCAGTCTTTGGATACCTCCCCTGTTTCCAGTGATCAGCTAAACAGGATAGCCAGAGGTTCAGGCACCACCTCTCTTAGTTCTTTAAGGACCCTGGGGTGCACCCCATCTGGCCCCATTGCTTTATCAACTCTTATTACTTCCAGTTCCTTCAGGACCCTTTCTCGAGTAAAGGGACTTGTGTCCATTTCTGCACCATTCTCACCCCTTGTACTCCCTTCAGACCCATTACCCTCCTCTTCCTCAGGAAAGACTGAGCAGAAATACCTGTTCAATATGTCAGCTTTACTGTTGTCATCCTCCACGTGGCCCCCATCCTCCCTCTTCAGTCTCACTAGCCCTCCATTTGCATGCTTTGTCACCTATGGTACATCTCTGGAAGTGATGAGTTAGATTCTAGTCAGATGTGTGGTTTCTGAGTTCCAGAAAGGTGAAAAACTGACTTTTTGCTCATTGACTTTGCTGGGTTTCTCTTTGAACTTGCCTACAGCCCAGACAATTTGGAATCTTGGTCTGAAATTTTCAGAGTAGAAAGGGACTAGCCCACAGATGTGCCTTTTGCTACTCTGGTGAAAAAAAAATCTGTTTCAGAGTTATTTAATTTCTACATTTTGAAAAAAAAAACATTTCTGAGCATGCTCAGTAAGTACTTCAGAAAAGTTATATGAATAACAAAAAAGGAATCATGTTTCATATTGGAATAGTCCTTTTTTGTTTGTCACCGTCTTGTTTCAATTTTTTCTTAAAAAAATTCAAAAGCTACAAAACTGACATCCTTAAGAAACAACAACACATCTATCTGGGTGATCGGGACCTGATTAGGTGTAATCTGTATTTGTTGTTGTTTATTAAGGAATAACCATTGAGCATCAGCTCCTTTGCAATGGTGACCTTATAGCAGTATAAAATTACAAAATATAAATGACAATACAAAAATCATAACAATTTTCATCACAATTCAACAATACACTAATAACATTCACAAACATGCTCACACAAAAATAAATGCTGTTTTAACATAGATACAGAAGGTCATGGCATATATAACCTACGGAATTCATGTGGAAGTCTATTCCAGAACAAAGGAACAAATTGGCTAAAGTATTGAAAGGAACACTTAGTTTTAGCAAAGGGAACAATAAGTTCCCACACAAAAGCATTTTTCAATGATGGATCAACAGATCTAAAAGATAATTTGTTATACAAATAATCAGGAACAAGGCCAAGACCACATTTATATGCAAATATGAGTCTGTGATTGTCCCTTCTTTGTTTTAAAGATACTCAACCCAAGGATTTATACAAAACACAATGGTGAACCTCCAGTGGACATTTCAAAATCAAATGAGCCAAATGATTGTAAAGTATATCCAATTTATGTAGATGCTCAGAAGTTGCACCAGCATACAAAATATCTGCATAATCAAATAAAGGAAGTATTTGTATAGTAATCATAAATTTAATTGTGGCCGAATCCAAACAATTTTTATTTTTAAATACAAAACCTATCCTCTTGTCAATTTGCACAACCAAATTTTCCACATGAGTATTCCCTGAGGCATACTGTTCAAGCCAAAACCCTAAATACTTATGTGATTCAACATTTTCTATCGCAACTCTGGAACTATCTGATATTACCATCCTATCACCCAACTTTATTTTGGAGGGGGTTCCAAACAACATGGACTTTGTCTTGGTTGTATTTAACTTCAGTTTAGAATCTAAAAATGTTTTTGCAAAGAATAAAAATTACTTTGTAAAACAGTTTGGATTTGCATAACCGAATCATGAGAAAAATAAATAGTATCGTTTGCATATAAATGATAATTAATGTCACCTAAAACATTACCAAAATATTTTGAATATAACAAAAAAATTAGTGGCCCCAAGTCAGAGCCCTGTGGTACACCCCTTACTACCTCTAATGAAGAAGAGCCTTGATGACCAATAGATGTAAATTGTTTTCTATTACTCAAATAAGAGTAAAACCAGGTCATGGCCTCATTGCCTAAACCCAACTCAGCCAGACGCAATAATAATATTTGGTGGTCAACCGTGTCGAAGGCCTTGGACAAGTCAATCTGTATTGCTCCAGTAAATTGGTGTAAATCATTAGCCCTACCAATGTCGTACAAAACCCTCGACACGGAGATGACCATCCCATGAAGTTTATGAAAACCTGCTTGAAATTGGTCAAATAAGTTGTTACCCTGCACATAATCAACCAATTGTCTAGCCAATAGCCTTTCAAAAAGTTTACTAACAATGGGAAGGAGGGAAATAGCTCTATAATTGGAAAGGTGACCTGAGTTGACCCCTTTAAACAAGGGGACAACTCTGGCCAGCTTCCAATCCTGAGGGAAATAACCAAAAAGTAAAAATTGATTAAACAAATAAGTCAAAGGTTCAGAGCTATGAATGCCAAATACTTTAACATACTTGAGGTCAAACCATCTGGGCCACAGCTTCCACTAGACTTTAGTTTTAACAACAATTCAAGTGTCTCATAACTAGTGATTGCCTCAAAACTAAATTTAGAAGAATCATCATTCACGACATCCACTAAATGCAAATTATAATGCATATTGTCACCAAAAACATTACCTGAATTAATAAAATATTTATTACCCTGGTGTCTAGTGGCACCCCCCCATCCTCTGATTCCCATCCCCTGTTTTTGTTTCCCTGGTGTCTAGTGGCAATCCCCCACCCACCGATCGTCATGCCCATTACAAAACAAAATATTTCCCTGGTGTCTAGTGGCACCCTCCACCTGCTGATGGCTGTCCCTTAAAAAAATATTTCCTGGTGTCTAGTGGCACCCCCACCCACCCACCGATTGTCATCCCCTTACAAAAAATAATTCCTGATGTAGTGGCACCCCCACCCACTGATCACCATCCCCTTGTAGCATGATATTCCCTGGTGACTAGTGGTACCCCCAGTACCTGAAATAAAGAAAACGGTCTTTGGTGTTTGTTTTTTTAAACATAAAACAGTCCCTTGATTATCTGATTCCCCTACCCTCACCTCCCACTCAGCACCCACCATCCCACACCCCCAAGTACACCCCCACACATCCTCACTCACCTGAACAGGTCCCAGGTTTGAGATCCACTCTCCGATCAAAGACACGTTTTGCTGCTGGAACCGGTGACTACAATATGAGAAATGAAGGTAAATGCAGTTCAATGTATTTCAATGGGGTTTTCAACTTTGATGAATAGTTTGGCCATTTTGCATATTTTGACACCATATTTACAACATGGACTTTTGGGACCCTTACCTCATGGACAATGTCACTGGTATTTCACAAATCTGTCCCAAAAGGCAATTTTGTGGTTGCTTTGTGAAATCACCTTTCAGACATGATTTGAACATTTTCACTGCATTTGTTCAAGAGGTGGGTCCTAAGAAGGCTATGTTGCAAATTTGGTATCAAAACATGTAAAAATGACAAAGTTATGTGCATGTGTTTAAATTTAACTATGCTTGCTCTTAACTTCCGGAATTTTAAACATTTTCACCCCAAATTTTCTACATAGCCATTTTTTACATCACCTCATGAATGTGACAGCTGTCATTTTTCAAATCCTGGCCAAAACATGTTTTCTCACCTGTGATACAGAATAACATTACGGTGGCACAGAATGACATTTTGGTGGATATCTGAACATTCTCAACACGGCGTTCATGAGGTGGCATAATAAAAAGGTTATGCTGACAGTTTGGTTGCTGTTTTGGCTGAAATGCTACCACCCCAACAAACATGTACGCATCTATGGGGGGTGAGGATAAAATTATACTATCTCAAAAAGTAAGACTATTCTTTCGAAAAACTCTATTAATTCATCAGTTAGGATTAAAGCAACAAAAGTTGGGAAATGTGGTGTTAGGGTTCCCAACACTAGCACCCCATCCCCATCCTGTAGGTAGCAAGCCAAGCGTGGATTGTGCCTTGGGTTCTCCAGCATAACGCTCACCACCTTTCATCAGTAAAGAAGTTAAGATGTGTGCAGTGTATGAGAATGGAGTGAGCGTTAGGCTGTGGCACAGCTCATTGGTGTCCAGTGGTATCCCCCACCCTCCCATGTCCCTCTTAATGTTTTTATTCCATTGGTGGTCAGTGGTACTCCCCACCCTCTCACGTCCCTCTTAATGTTATTATCCCATTGGTGGAACTGGTGCCCCCCCCACCCTCTCATGTCCATGTTAATCTGTAAATTAGGAAAATGTCCATTGATGTCTTTATTTTTTTTAAACCTCTTAAAAAAAACTCCACCACCGCTTGCAAGTGCAACTCCCTCACCCGATCTCCCACTGGGCACCATCTTCCCCACACCCCCTACACACTCCTACACAACTGCTCTCACCTGACATGCTCAGAATGTGAAGATCTACTCTCTGATGGAAGACACGTCTTGTTTCTGGAACTGCGACTACTGTATAATAAGTAAGGTAACTGCATACGGCAGTCACAGGTTCAAGTAGCAAGATGTGTCTTTGATTATTAATGGATCTTCACACTGTGAACATGTCAGGTGGGTGAGGGTGTGTGGGAGGGTATAGAGGGGTTTGGGAGGGTGTACAGTGGGAGATCCGTGGGGGTTGTGCGATGAGAGTGGTAGGAACATTTTTTTTTAAAGGTTTAAAAATGAAGACATAAAATAAAGACATTGAAGAATGTTTTCTAATTTACAGATTAATACGGACATGGGAGGGTGAGGATACCACTGACCACAATGGATATCTTATTAAGAGGGAAATGGAGGTGGGGGTACCACTGGACACCAATGAACTGTGCCCTAAGTGGTGCAGTATTACATTACAACATATATGGGAATTGGAGGGTGGGGGTACTATTGAACACCAATTCACCAAACAAGTAAAAGGCACTTCTGTGACCCAAGCTCTTTCTACCATATAAATTTCACACCAAAATTCCACACCATCTGGGTGCAAGTCGATGACAAAAAACTGTGAAAAAGGGCAAATTTTAAGGTTTTTGCACTGTCTGGATCTCAGAATCCACACATCTGACTGGACTAAAACTTGCCACATCAAAAAATCTACCCTGCAAGACAGTGCATGCCACATTTCATGCAAATCCACAGAATGGTTGCAAAGTTGTTAAAGTGCAAAATATGAGGTTTAACATTAAAATGCCTACTTAACTCTAACTATGGGGTAGGACCATGCCTATATATATATATTGCAAAAAAGTTTATTAATTCTCCAGTTAGGGTCAAAGCTACAAAAGTTGGGAAATGAGGTGTTAGGATTTACAAACCTAACACCCACCCTCCTAAACCAGGCAGGAGAGCGGGTGTAGGGCATGCCTTGGGCTTCTCAAGCCTAACACTCATCCCATTTCATCGTAAATAAGATCAGATGTGTAGACTTTATGAGAATGGGGTGAGTGTTAAGCTTGAGAAGCCCAAGGCACACCCTACACCTGCTTTCCTGCCTGGTTTGGGAGGGTGGGGTGTTTGGAGACCCTAATGCCTCATTCCCAGATTTTGTCACTTTGACCTGAACTGGAGCATTAACAATATTTTTTGCCACTTATTTCCTTACATTTTGAGATAGTATAATAGTATCTTTATTTTACTGTGGTAGTACAGGGTCCAAAGGACCCTACACTCCCATCCCTCCATAGATGCATATATGTATGTAGCTGTGGAAGCACAGGGCTCTCCACTTCCATTCAGAGGACAACAGTGACTAAATTGTCAGCATAGCCATCTTAGTACCCCACCGCATGTACCGGGTATAGAACATTTTCAAATCCCTACCAAAACCTAATTCTGTGCAACTGCAATGCCATTCCACATCACAAGTGTGAAAACACATTCTGGACAGGATTTGAAAAATGACAGCTGTGACATACAAGGGTGAGGTAATAAGAAGGCTATGTTGAAAATTTGTGGTAAAATATTTAACATTTCTGAAGTTACGAGCGGGTGTAGCGAAATTTCAATGAATGGTCATAACTCTGGCATTTTTTTCAAATTGTGACCCCATATTTTCAACATAGTCTTCTTATGACCCCACCTCATAAACCCTGCAGGTGTAAATTTTCAGTCTGTGTCAAAACGCCATTCTGCGCCACAGGTACAAAAAATATGTTTTGGACAAGATGTGAAAAGGTCAGCTGTACTGTTCATGAGGTGGTGTGAAAAAGTGACTGGAAAATTTGGACTCAAAATATTAAAAATTACCAAAGTTATGCTCATGCATAGAAAAATTTCAGTGAACGCACGTGCCTTGGCTATTTTTAGGATTTTTTTCACCAAATTTTTAACATGGCCTTTTTGGGACACCACCTCATGAATACTGTCACTGTCAGTTTGTTCCTCATTCCTGAAAGGAGATTTTGTGCAATGACTGTGAAATCACTTTCCGGGCCCGATTAACAAGATGACAGTGACAATGTTCTTGAGATGGGGTAACAAAAAGACCATGTTGAAAATTGTGTGAGAAAAATTAAAAAAAAATGGCAAAGTGATGAACCTAAATTCAAAATGCCATTGAAATACATTATAAGGCACTTACCTTTATTCCTCAGTTTGCAGTTTGACTTTGAAGAGTGCAGACATGTCCTTGTCCACAGAAGATGACAGCCTACAACCTCAGGTGGTAAGTATGGTGTAAGGGGGGTGTGAGATGGGGTGGGGTGGTGGGTGCTTAGTGGGAGGGTAGGGATTGAGTAGGGGACAGAATAGACAATGGGGGACCATTTTCCTTTTTTCAGGATCAAAAAAAGATGTTGGGGACTGTTTTCCTTTTTACAGGTCTGAATGAATAAAATATATCGGGATGCTGGGGGTGCGCTCGCCAGTGTCCCATACTGCTGTTTGGGGTGGTCACTAAATGCTGACATGGGGATTGGCCCCCGATGTTGGCTTAATAATATAAAAGAACAGGCTGTTGTGGGGGGGTGGCATACGACACCTGTGGTGGGCTGCTACAAAGTTCAGCATAGCAATTGTATTTAGATATTATTTATTTGTGTGATGCTTCTCAAGGAATTTTGATTATTATTTTTTTTCTAGTTGAACTAGTGCATCAGTTCTGAGATCGGTCTCTGTACTTATTTCAGTTCAGCCATTTACATTCTGTAGTCTAAGGCAGTATCTGCAAGTTTTGATTACAATTATGGGCAAGCATATACTGGAAACTGTTCTAACCTCTTTTAATAAGTTCCAAATTCATAAGACATGAAAAGTTTTTTCAGAAACCTGCACTCGGTCTATAATTTTATTTATTTATTTGGTTTTTGTTTACCGGGTAGGTACACTAGATAAGAATATTGCCTATATTCAGACACGACCCGTGAGAGTACAATCAGGAGAGAGCATGGTACAAAGACGGTACAAACATCAGTGACAATTGTTCATGGTGCAGCATGAAATGGGAACAAAAGAAATTGGCAGATTACTGACAAAAGCAAGACATATTTCTGTGGAAATTGAGAGTAAACAAATACCCTTACATTAGCTACTTGAACTGGATGATACAACAATAATAATTAAGGACATATGACAACTGTTAAAGAATAAATAACAGTTTTAACTAACAGTTTTGTGGAGGGAGTGGGGACCTGCAGATTTTATACAATGGAGGGAAAGAGTAAGTGCCATGTAGGTAAGGAATGCTACTGGGAGTCAGTCTCAAGTTATAATATTTAAGCAATGCACTATTTACTGGATTTAATTCAAAATACTGCCCTTGTGTAGAAGAAAGTATTTGCAGCTACTTCAGTGACAACCGTGACAACTTTTTCTATGGCAGCAGTCAGTGTGAGTGCCAGCAGAACTGTGCCAGCCATACCCAATTCCCGATTCTTCACAGATGCTGCAGCAGTTGAGGCCACTCGTTATTCTGCCTTAGTCTAAGGCTAACACTAACGAGGAGCTGCCAGTCACACATGGGAGTTAGAGGGAAGAAAATCTCACACTTTAGACAATGAGAGAGATAGGTGACTGTTAGGCAGATGCTGCTACTCACTGAAAAAGGTAGTATTTCTTCTTCAGCCTCCATCCTCTTCTGCGCTCTTTGAACCTGTGATAACTTTCCAAATCAGGATTTAAACATGGCGCGGCTGAGCTAGCCACACCCTGTCCTACAGAACAGACAGTGAAACAAGACTCAGCCAGACACAAACTGAATTGAGCTCCATGCTCCACCCTATTACCCTATTGCCAATACCTCCCCCCCAAGCAAACAAAGGACAAAATAAAACAAAAGAAGACACTGTATGGCCATGCAGCTGCCAGATGAGACTTACTGTTTCAGCAGAGAGACTGACAGGGATTGTGATCCCTAAATGATGCCCCGATACAATGTTCTCCATTTGCCAGTCAACTCCAACAAGCAAACTTCAGGCTAGTGTCTGGATAACTTCTAGATCCTTAAAATAGACTCAAAGGGCAAAACAGAAAAATGCAGCTCAAAAGGCTTACCGGACTTTCCCAATTTTAAAAAGATATTAACATTATGAAGGCTGCCAGCCCTTCAACGCAGCACCAAGGTGTCCATCTGTGATACCAACATCCTGGGTTCGGGGACAGACTTGGGAGTCAGAGGGCCAGCTGGGGGGAGAAGGATTGAGCGTCCCACAGACTGCTTTCCTTCTCCATGGCTGGAAGTGTCCAGTGTAATGCAGACCTCTGGCAGAGGCTGGGGGTACCACCATGGCCAGTGCCACACATAATGGGGGACAGGTTGGATGCTGACATCATTGTATGTCCCCGCCCCAGGGAAAAATCTGCAAAAATCCTTGCCGGACACTAATGATGCCCCCGTCTCTGCCGCAGCTCCCTGCCAAAGTCCAAAGTCTGCTGGAGGGGTCCCACTCCTGCGACCTCACCCTGGGGACAAGCTAGGGCAGGCTCCACCCGGGGGGGAAGCCTGGGGATGGGGGGAGCAGGGAAACAGAACCTCCTAGTGAGTGAAGAAAAAAAAACATTATGAATACTGGAAAAGTAGGAGAAAACATCCTCTGAAGCAGGAACTGGAGTAGCTCTAGCAAAGCAGCAGTGGGACCATCTTGTTGCTCCACTCCCCACCCGATCAGAGGGGAGGTGTTTTAGCTAGCAAGACAGCCCAATTCTCAAGTAATGAAAAATTATCCTTTTTTGTGACTTGTGATACAAAAAAGGATTCTTTTTTTTGTATCACATGGTCATGAAAAAGGATTCCTAATAGGAAATAAAACACATTTCTGGGCCATATCTCTAACATCAAGGTGCAGATTGCACCTAAGGGGGTCCTGATCAGTGAGCTAGGTGTTGTTCCCTCTCTCCAGGATATTATTTTTGTGGCTTTTGAAACATTTTTTTCAACTGAAAACAAGATGGCAGCTCATGAAAAGGAATTTTCTCTAATAAAAAAGGATTTCATTCTCACGAAAAAGGAAAGGGTCTCGCAGGACTGAATCCTTTTTCTCAAGATCAATTCCTTTGTTGAACTTTTTACCACTATCCTGAAAAATGAACTTCCCCAAGGAAATTATGGGAAATTAAAAATGGAATAACTTTGCAATAGAGTAATATTTATGCATTAAATTAACCCAGGCTGTTCTGTTATGCAAGTTCTTTCTAGCGTAGAAAAATCACACCAAAATTCCACACCATCTGGGTGCAAGGTGATGAGGAAATAATTGCAAAAAGTGGTGGCTTTTTACTTTTTGACACTATCCAGATCTCAGAATCTGTACATCTAAATGAAAAGAAACTTACCACTTCAAGAGATTTACTCCACAGGACAGTGCATGTCAAATTTTGTGCAAATGCATTGATCAGTTTCAAAGTTATTAAAGTACAAAATCCGAGGTTTAACATTAAACATGCTACTCAACCCTAACTATAGTGGCACTATTGCGCGTATATCTAGATATCTATCTATCTCGAGATATCTATATCTATATCTATATCTATATCTATATATATATAATACCGTGCTACCATAGTTAGGGTTGAGGAGACCTTTTTATGTTAAAGGGTCAAACTTTGCACCTTAATAACTTTGTCACTGTTTAATGGATTTGCCTGAAATTTGGGAGGCTCAGGGCATAACCAAAGATCTGGGGATCTGCCAACTTTTGTACTGTTCTGCTATACGGCTGCAGAGTTATTAAGCAACATCCATGTGCACATTTGCTTTTTTTGCGCATTCTTTGCTTGCGCCTACAGGTCGCACGGTTTGTGTGACCGGTCAAAAAACTTCAGGGAATGTGCAGCTGGGGTGCCTGAAGTGCCTTTTGAAGATTTCATGAAAAAATATTGAATGGTTCAAAAGTTATTCAAAAAACAAGTTCCCATTATAAGTCAATGGGAAAAGTTAATAAAAACTTTGAAAGTGTCGCAAATGCACTTTTTAGTATCGTAAATGGCCTTAGTAGCACCACAAATCTGCCATCTTGTTTTCAGTTAGTAATCAGAAAAATGTTTGGCATTTAAAATTGGGACCCTCTAGGAACACAATTCTTTCTCTGTTCATCTAGCCAGACCCTGAGGATGCTAGCCATGTCTTTATTTTGGGGTTAAACACCCAAGAAATCTGTTTTTCAAATTTCTGGAAAAATTAGTGTCACAAAGTAGTGTCGCACCTGCGACATTTTCGCAAAATATTGCGAAAAGTGTCGCAAATTGTGACACTACTTTTCCAGGCTATGGCCAAAATGACACTTCTGTGCTACCCTGCTGCAAAAGAACGGTTTGGTCTTTTGAGCTGAAATTTGGCGGGAAGGCAGCCAACATCTCGCAGCTATGGCTTTCAGTAGTTTGGCAAAAACATATTGCACGTCTCCCAAGTTACAGTTCTCCGAAGTTGACATTTTTTCCCATAGACTAACATGGTGGCGTACGACACGCCTCTTGGGGCTCGTATCTCGAAAACCGTGCGAGATACAGATTTTTCGTCATGACTTACATAGCCCTATACACAACGGTAGCCAGGAAAATAATGATTTCTGTGACATTTACATTTTTTTTCTACGTCGTACAGCTGCCGAGATATTTGCAATTAAGTACTTCCAATGCTCGTTTTAAGCTTCCATTCCCATTATAATGCAGACATTCTTTATGCACACTGCGTTTCTTTATGCAGTTGTCCAGAAAAAACAGGGTATGCAGTTCTGTTACTGTTACACTTACTGTTTCAACTTGCGTTCATGTCCCTGTTTGCGTTACCATTCCCGTGTATGCCACTGTGTGTATTACCCTTTGCATTGTCATTTGTGCTTGCGTTTTCCTTACTGTTACCATTTCTATTTCCACCTTGTGTTTGCATTGCTGTTCCTGTTACTATGTCACAAGACATCACATGGTGGGAGGGCCCCTCACTTCCGTCGCTGCATTACATTCACTATTTCTCGTCATCATTCTCAAAAAGAAGGGAAATTAGAGGCAAAAAAAATCCATTTAATGCATTAGTTAGGGTTGTTCCACAGTGACAACAGTGAGGAAATTCGGTGTTAGTGTTGAAAGTCCCCCTTGGACCCCCCCAGTCCACCCCCCAACTGGCATTGGGGTGCGCGTTGGGGTTGTTGGTCCTAACTCTCACCCCATTCTCCTATACCTCTGCTTCTTCACACATGTGATGTGGTGAGAGTTAGGGCCGATGACCCCAACATGCACCCCAATGCCAGTTGGAGGGGTTGACTGGGGGAGGTCCAAGGGGGCTTTCAACCCTAACACCGAATTTCCTCACTTTTGTCGCTGTGGAACAACCCTAACTAATGCATTAAATGGATTTTTTTGCCTCTAATATATATATATATATATTTTGCAAAAGGCTTCATTAATGCATCAGTTAGGGTTAGAGTGACAAAAGTATGGAAATGTGCCGTTACAGTTTTCAACCCTAACACACCACCCCTACCCTACACAGAAGGAGAGGGATCAGGGGTGGCATTGGGGTCTTCAGCCCTAAAGCTTACCCCATTCCATTAGAAAATAAGCTGGGTGGCCACAGCATAGGAGAATGGGGTGAGAGTTAGGCCTGAAGAACCCTAAGCAACCCCCGATCCCTCTTCATCTGTGCAATATGGGGGTGGGGTGTTAGGGTTGGAAACCCTAGTGCCACATTTCCCCACTTTTGTGGCTTTAACCCTAACTGACTCATTAACAAAGTTTTTTGCAATTTTTTTCTTTACTTTTTGAGATAGTATAAGACTATCCTTATTTTACGGTGAGAGTGGACCCTGAGCTCCCATCCCTTTATTGAAGTAGTCTAACAGTATCCCTATGTTACAGTGGGCGCCCATCCCTCCATTGAGGTAGTCTAACAGTATCCTTATTATACAGTTGGAGTGAGGTACTGTAACAGTATTCTTTTGTTACAGAGCTCCCATCCCTCCATTGAGATAGTATAAGAGTATCCTTATGTTACAGTTGGAGGCTTCTGTGTTCCCATCCTTCTATTGACAAGTAGTCATAACCCTGCCATTGTTACTCATTTTTACCCCAAATTTTCAACATATCCATCTTCTAACCTCATCACATGTACCCAGTACAGAACATTTTGAAATCCCCATCAAAACATAATTCTGCAAAACTGCAATGCCATTCTGTGCCACAAATGCGAAGAACACTTTTTGGAAAGGATTTGAAAAATGACAGCTGTCACATACATGAGGTGGGGTTATAGCAAGGCTATGCTGAAAATATGGGATGAAGTTATAGAAAATGTCCAGAGTTACAAGTGTACATAGCGAGACAGCAACAAATGCTGACAAAGCAGCCATTTTTCAAAATTTTGACCCCAAATTTCAAACATAGCATTTTTATGACCACACCTCATGAACAATATGACTGTCATTACACAAATCCCATCAAAAAGCTGATTTCGTCAACAGACCACAAAATCACCTTTCCAGTGGGAGTTGCCTATTGGCAGTCATATTGGTCATGAGGTGGAGTTCCCAAGAGCCCATGTTGAAACTTTGGGCCCAAAATATCAAAAAATGCCCAAGTTATGGACGAAAGTTGAACCCCAACCCACTGAAATACACTGAAGCGCATTTACCTTATTTCATATTGCAGTCGCTGGTTCCAGCAGCAAGACGTGTCTTTGATCTTTGGAGCGGGTCTCCATCCTGGGACCTCCTGAGGTGATTGAGGGTCGGTGAAGACATCAAGTGGGGTGTGGGGAGGAGGGCCCACAGTGAAAGGTCAGGTGGGGGTACAGGTATGATCGGCACTGGACTGTTTTTTTTTTTCAGGCTTAAAAAAAGAACAGTTTTCTATTTAGCAGGTTGACACAGAAAGGTGGGGGGAATGCAACTAACCACCAATGAAATCTGCACTCAAAATAAACGATGCTGGTGGTGGTGGTGGGGTACCTCTAGACACCAGAAATAATGGATAAAGTGGCAGAATACCACAATGGGGGGGGAGCGGTGGAATATAAAAAAAAATTACAAATGCAACAAAAAATTAAAAGTTATAAATACACAATATATGTGGGGATTGAGGGTGGGGGGTTTCACTAGACACCAGAGATAAATGGCAAAGTGGCAGAATGCCACAATGGGATTAAAAAAAGACCAGATGTCTTTTACCTACTCCTTTTTTGTCATGAGTCCTAATCCTTTTCATTCACCTGATTCCTTTGCCATGAGGTGACAAAATCCTTTTCTGTGATGCAAAAAAGGATTAGGACTTGTCCAATAAGATGGCCCTGCCAGCCATCCTTTTTCATGAGCTGACATAATCTTTTTTGGTGGTACAAACAAGGATTATGACAAAGGAATTCATCTGATGAAAAAGGAATACCGGCAGGGCCATCTGGCCGGACAAGTCCTTAATCCTTTTTCGCATGATGAAAAAGGATTATGACACCTCTCATAAAAGAATCAGCTGACAAAAAAGTTAGTCTTCTCACCGAATACATTTTTTTAAAGCACTTTTTGTGAGATGTCCTAATCCTTTTTCGCAAGCCAATTCCTTTCTCGTGAGACATCCTAATCCTTTTTCGTCATGTGAAAAAGGATTATGACATCTCATGAAAAAGGAATGGAAGCAAGTAATGAACAAGCAATTGTCAATGCCGAACGTTGACTTGCTGGCATTGGCATTGGTAGTGCAGGAGTTAGAGAGAGTCATAATAGGAATGGCAGTGAAGTATTGAACTAATGCTAATGCCCCCCCCCCCACAGAGACTGAAAGGCATTGGAAGTGTGTCTTTGGGTCATCGGCCATAACGGTGAAGCCATTCCATCTCACCACATCCTGCAGACAGCAACAGGTGTTGCGGTGTGCCTTGCGATGTTCAGCCCTTATGCTCACCCCATTACATAAGGAAATAAGCCAAGATGGGTGCAGTATAGGAGAATAGGGTGAACGTTAGGGCCGAAGACCCTAAGGCACACCTTGATGCCTGTCAGTGGCTATAGGGTGGAGGTGAAATGTCGTGAGCATTACGGCTGACGAACCCAAGTCACATCCCCAATGCCTGTCAGTCTCTACAGGGTGGGGGTTACAGTTGGAAACCTTAATGCTCGAGGTGTTTGTCGGTGTTTTTGCTCCAAATTTTCAAAATGGGCTTTTTGGGACTCCACCTCATGAACAGTGGCACTAGCATTTCGTTACTCAATCCTGAAAGGTGATTTCGCACAGCAACTATGCCATTCAGTGCCACAGGTGCACAAGCACATTTCGGGCAGGATGTGAAAAATGATAGCAGTACTGTTTATGAGGAGGTATGAAATAACTTGCAATGTTGAAAATCTGGAGTGAAAATATGAAAGATTTGCAAAGTTACGTGCGCGCGTAGAAACTGCACAATGCATGCCTGTAACATGGTCATTTTTTTGGAATTTTTTCACCAAATTTTTAATATGGGATTTTTGGAACCTCCCCTCATGTAGAGTGGCACTATGATTTTGTTACTCCATCCCAAAAGTTGATTTCACACAGCGACCATGCCATTCTGCACCACAGGTGTGAAAACACATTTTGGGTAGGATGTGAAAAATGACAGCTGCACTGTTCATAAGGAGGTGTTAAAAAATGGCAATGTTGAAAATGTGGAGTGAAAATATTAAAAATTGGTGATGTTACAAGTGTGCATAGAAAATGTGCAACATACACCTGTAACAAAGTCATTTTTTGGGATTTTTTCACCAAATTTTCAACATGGGCTTTCTGGGACCCCATCTCATAAACAGTGGTACTGCCATTTTGTTAATCAGTCCCAAAAGGTCATTCCACGCAGTGACCATGAAATCACCTTTCAGGAACTCATTGCACACGCAGTGACCATGAAATCACCTTTCAGGAACAAAGAACAAAACAACAGTGACATGTTTAGGAGGTGGAGTCCCAAGAACCCCATGTTGAAAATTTGGGGCTAAAATTAAAAAAAATGGCTGAGGTATCAACCTAAGTTGAAACCTGCCATTGAGTCCCATTATACAGCACTTACCCAATTCCTCAGTTCATAGTTCAGCTTTGAAGAGTGCAGATGTGTCCTGGTCCACAGAAGATCACTGCTCCCGACCTCTGGAGGGTAAGTATGGGTAAGGGGGGTGAGGGGAGGTGGGTACGCAGAGGGAGGGTAGGGGTGGTGGAGGGGGGCTTAAGCCTTGAGAAAGAGTTCAGTGGAACTTGAAAACATTTGGCTGTTGGTAGCGGTGTTATGGCTCCTGTTTTTAAGCAATAAAAGCTTTGAATTAGACATCCAAGAGTCTGGGATGAACTTTATTCTCACGCTGGTGTTAGCTCCGCTTTTTCTTATTTTTGCATTCAGTTTGGTACACGAGCAGCTTTACCAATTGTCCGGTCACCAACCTGCCAGTTTTCTATGGACTAATACAGTCAAAGCCGCTTATAACGGGCATCTTTGTATAGCTGAATTATGCCCTCTAAAGCAAGTGGGTGCTATAACCATTTTGACAGAAAAATAAATACAGTACCATTAGTACCACAGTACCAGTGAGCCTCACATCCATCGGGGGTAAGCTAATGGAGACTATCCTGAAGGAGAGGCTGGTGGCTCTCCTAGAGGCCAAAGGACTACAGGACAGCAGACTGCATGGCTTCATATGGGGCAGATCCTGCCAAAACAACCTGGTGGAGTTCTATGACTGGGTAACTAGGCAACTGGACAGGGGCCATGTAGTGGATGTCCTGTATCTGGACTTCAGTAAGGCATTTGACTCGGTGCCGCATGGAAGGCTGGGAAGTAAGTTAGTAGGCACAGGGGCGGGTGCAAAGCTGGTGAGATGGGTGGGAAACCGGCTTCAGGGAAGGCAGCAGAGGGTGGTGGTGGGTGGGGAGCTCTCACACCCAAGGGTAGTGATGAGCGGTGTTCCACAGGGCTCGGTGTTGGGACCAGTATTGTTTGGGATATTCATTGGAGACATATCATGGGACATCAAGAGCAAGATCAGTCTGTTTGCTGATGATACCAAGGTAGGAGCAGTGGTGGATGACCTAGGGGGATGGCAGAGGTTGCAGGATGATCTGTCAAAGCTTGAAACCTGGTCAGACACCTGGCAACTGGGATTTAATGCCAAAAAGTGCAAGGTGCTGCATTTTGGGATGAAGAACCCAAGGAGGAGTTACCAGCTGGGGGGAGTGCAGCTAGCCCAGACAGAGGAGGAGAAGGATCTGGGTGTGCTCATTACAGGGTCAATGAACAACTCAGCACAATGTAGTAAGACAGCTGCAAAGGCCAACAAAATGCTGGGTTGTATTGCAAGGGGTATATCCTCAAGGAGGGAGGAAGTGATTCTGCCACTTTATAGGTCATTAGTTAGACTGCACCTGGAGTACTGTGTGAAGTAATGGCACCCATATCTGAAGAGGGACATTAAGTTACTGGAGGGGGTGCAGCTCAGGGCAACAAAGATGATCAAGGGGCTGAGGGACTTATCATACGAGAGGAGGCTGAGGGAGCTGAACATGTACTCACTGGAGGAGAGGAGGGACAGGGGGGACATGATTGAAACCTTTAAGTACATGAAAGGAATAAACAAGACAGGTACAGAGGGGATGTTCAAAGTAAGGAAGGGAGGGACACCAGGGGCCATGATATGAGACTGGAGGAGGAAGGTTCAGGAGGAGATGAGAAGACACTTTTTTACCGAGAGGGTGGTGGCTGGGTGGAATGCATTACCTGCAGAAGTGGTATCCAGTAGAACAGTGGACTGCTTCAAAAGGGGATGGGACAGGACAAGGTGGAGGGTTAATGAAGGGGAAGGGGGGAAGAGAGGGGCAGCTGCAGAATAAGGGGTGCTAGCTGCACATTCAAGTAGACTTGATAGACCTCTAGGCCTTTATCTGCTGGCAAATTTCATATGTTCTTATTAGTGCTATAGTAAAAAACTGTAGTATTCGATACTGTAGTTAATTCCCAGTCACCCAGCTTTGTCTTCTCCCAACATGATCCCTCTGCAGCGCAAGCCACGAGCCACATCACTCTACATCCATGACAGTGGCCTCTTTTGTGTGCACCTCCCTCTACCCCTGCTACCCCGCTACCCCTGCTGACATGATCCCTGACATGATCCCTCTGCTCCTGCTGGTGTCCATAAGCAGCGCAAGCCATGAGCCGCATCACTCCTCCAGCAACCAGTGCCCTCTTCTGCAGGTACGTTTTCATTCATATCTACGATCACTCATGTGAGCCAGTATGCGATATCGTAGTTAATTCCCAGTCACCCAGCTTTGTCTTCCCCCGACATGATCCCTCTGCAGTGCAAGCCACGAACCACATCACTCTACGTCCGTGACAGTGGTCTCTTTTGTGTGCACCTCCTGCTCAGGTAAACTGCTAATTACAGCACTACTTACAAGGTTTGATTATAGCTGGCACTGGAAGGGGTTGATTTTGAGTGGGAGGGTTATGTATTTTTATGAGCCACTACTGTAATTACCACTAACAAGGTGCGATTATTGCTGGTACCTGTGTCAAACTGCTGAAATCTGCCCGAAGTAGCAGGCAGGCAAAGATCAGTATAAATAGCAGTTCCCTACTGATTTCAATGTAGTTGGCTTTTGGTTTTCAAAATCTGCCCAATAAAACCGACTGCCCAGATTATCCGCAGGTGCTATAAGTGGAGTGCACTGTATAGATATGTATAGATAACTATATATATATATATATATATACACACACACACATACATAAAAACAAAGAACCTTAGTGCATAAGCACTGAGACAAGGGCTGCCTCACAGGGCATTGGCCAGGAAGCCAAGTTTCAAAGAAATACAAATACACATACCCCCATAATGCTAAGCATCATGGGCTGTATATGCAAATCATCAAAAAAATTTTGGTCTGGTTCAACTTTAAGCAGAAATGCATGGTGCTGAAAGGCTTCTTACACGGTCTGCAAAGGGTGCCAACAGAAGACACAGACACAGGTTCCATCCTACCAATACTCATCAGTGTGCCTCATTTGTATGAGACCCCATTTGAATGAACCAGCTACCTTAAGTTGGTCTACTGGGTTTGGGTTTTGGTGAGCCCAATAAAAAGAAAAAAAAAGTTAAAAGACAAAGAACCTTAGTACATAAGCACTGAGGCAAGGGTTACCCCCAAAGGGCATTGGCTGGGAAGCCAAGTTTCAAAGAAATACAAAAACACATACCCCCATAATGCAAAGCATCATGGGCTATATATGCAAACCACCACAACATGTTATGTTGGTTCAACTTTAAACAGAAATGCATGGTGTTGAAAGGCTTCTCACACAGTCTGCAAAGGGTGCCAACAGAAGACACAGACACTTGTTTCATCCTACCAGGACTCATCAGTGTGCCTCAACTGTATGACACCCCAGTTCAATGAACCAGCTACAATAAGTTGGTCTGTGGTGAGCCCAATAGCTATATATATATATATATATATATATATATATATATTCATGTAAAAAACTGCGTTTAATGCATCAGTTAGGGTTAAAGCGACAAAATTGAGGAAATGAAACAATAGGGTTGCGCACCTAACCTCCTCACAATCCACACACCCATTCTTCACAGACTGACAGATGCCAGGGTGTGCCGTGGGGTCATCTGACCCAACTCTCACCCCATTCCATGTGTAAGCAGGTTTACATGCTACAGTAAAGGAGAATGCAGTGATAGTTAGGCCTCATGGCCCCATGGCACACTCTGGCATCTGTCATTCTGTGGCGGATGGGTGTGTGGGTTGTGGGGGGGTTAGGTGCTCAGCCCTATCATTTCATTTCCTCAGTTTTGTCGCTTTAACCCTAACTGATGCATTAAATGCAGTTTTTTGCCATGAATGTCCTTACTTTTTGAAAAAGTGTAATATAAGTAGTAAAAAACATGTATTGGCGGGAGCACGGGGCCCCAAGTTGCCCATTACTTCATAACAATACGCATTTGTGGGAGCGTGGGCCCCACTTACACATAGCTATACAGCAGCCCTATACGGTAAGAAACCCTCGTAACACAAATCTGACTGTCAAATTCATCATGACATATCTATGCAATCACTTAATTACTGAACACCTAAACAGCATAATGCATACCTGCTGGGCATCCCCTCAACACCCTGTAAATTTCAAGTAAAAGACCAAACCGTTAATGAGCTATGCAATTCTAAAATTATTACACTTTTAAAAAATGTTCAGTCATGAGATAGGAAAATCCTTGGGCTCGAGATAAATCCTAGTCCACAACCTAACAAAATTCTAGTTCAGAAGCGGACATCTGGTCATGCCAATCTGGGCCATCTAGTCGTCCCCAGGGACATCTGGTCATGAAATTCTGGCTATCTGGTTGTCCCCTCATGAACAAAGCTTGCAGACTAGGATCGTCTCACGGACCAAGATTTTGCAGGCTCACGAAAGAAGATTTTTTTAATTTTTAAAAACCTGTTTTTTGACAGAAATGAAGCAAACTAAAGGCATGGTTTTGTAGAGGGGGTTGGGGTCACCCTGAAAAAAAAAACATGCCTCATTTGGCCCAAAAGTCACCCGTGGAGAAAGCTACAACATTTTGTTTGACTGGAAAACTAAAAACAAGATGGCGGCTCATGAACAAAGACTTTTTCTGACAGACTAGAATTTTTCTTTTGCAAGCTGACAACATCTTTGACAGTGAGACCATTTATCTTTCCCAAAATATACATATACATTTTTGAGTGAACTGAGCATGCTCAGAACTCAAAAATTAAAAATGTTATAACTTTGGAACGGATTAATATTTTTTTACCAAACCAATGCTGGACTATTCCTTGACCCAACCTCTTTCTACGTTCTAAGCTTCAGATCAAAAGACCACACAGTGTGGTTGCAGCACCAAGGGCAAAAAACACATCAAAAGTGGCAAAAAGTGCATTTTGGGGCATTTCGCTGCACAGAAACCGTATGTCTGATCGAAACACAACTTGGTAAATCAAGGGACCAACCATACCAGACCATGCATTCCAAATTTTGTGCAAATCTGTTGAACAGTTGCAAAGTTATTAATGCACAAAATTTGAGATTTAACATTAAAGTGCCTGCTCAACCCTAACTATAGGGGTAGCAATCGCACCTTATAATTTATATATATCTATATATATATATATATATATATATATATATATATATATATATATATATATATATATATATATATATATATATATATATATATGTAGAAAGAGAGAGAGAGAGAGGAGGAGAGAGACAGACAGATAAAGATAAAGATATAGATATATACAGCTGGAATGGGTATACACTTATAAGGATAACTAGTAATATCTTTTAGCTTAGTTTAAAGATATCAAGATGTCACTTGTTAGGTACCAAGATATTATCTATTAGAGATACTTCACAATTGACCTATTCATAACTGACCAGAACCAACAGGCCATACCACATTACCTCATTACAGTGCTAACATGACAAGCATTACTTCACACATTTTCCAAATACATTTTTTTCATAGAAACAAGCATAAAATAGTGACTGAAAAAGGAAACCACTAGTTTACAGCTTTATTTATGGAACTTTGAGACCCTCTTATATACATCAAATATGAGGTGAGCTAATGCAGGATATCAGCAATTTCTTCCTTCATTGTACTTGCCCTCTTGTGACCTCACAAGTGGCTTTGCCTTTGCCACTTGTGAGGTCAGAAGTCAAGTACAGCTCAAGAAGGTATTTCATCTGCATCAAAAGCCCTCTGAGGAAAGACTAAAGGACCTCAATATGCACACCCTGCAACTGAGGAAAGGGGGGTTATGACTGAGACCTTTAAATACCTCATGGACTTAAATAAGGTACAGGAGGGAAGTATTTAAAAAAAAGAAAGGTACTCAAGAACAAGTGACATGCTATGAAGCTGGAGGGGGTAGATGCTGTAGAGATGTGAGGAAGTACTTCTTCACAGAAAGAGTGGTGGATTCCTGGAACAGCCTTTCTAGTGGAGGTGTTGGGGGTGAAAACAGCTGTGGGGTTCAAGAATGCCTGGGATAAGCACAAGGGAATTATAGTAGAAAGGAATGGGGAGGGAGAAAGAGCTGTAGATCAGATATGGTCTGTAGTAATAGTGCAGGTAGGGAGGAATGGGCAGACTGGATGGGCCAAGCAGTGCTTATCTGCTGCCAAATTCTTTTTTTTTTCTATTATCTGTTTTTCCTCCTGGGACCCCTGGAAGGTGGCTGCAGTCCCTCCTTGTGGAGAGACTCCCTCTCTGGCTCCTTGCGTCCCCGTATCACCGATCCTGGTGAATCCCCCCATGGATTGCCCCCCCATGGTGGGCCAGTGAGGAGGGCACTGGCCTCCCCCTCAGAGACCCAATCCAGATACTGGGCTTGACCCCCGCGAATGCAGGAACCATCACAGAACCTGCCAGTCTCTGTTTTACACTTTTTCTCCTGTCCCCCTCCCTACCGATATGATGACATCTGTAAGTGTCTACTGACCTGTACTGCCCTCCAGCCACCACCAGAGGGCAGTCAACGAGTGGGACAACTGGTCTCCCTCCCCCTGAGAGAGGAGAACAGTCCTCCAGATGCTCAATCTTCTCTCACACCTGCCATCATCTGATGGCCCAAGCTCATTCCCAAACTCGGGTCGCTGGCGTGGCATGATGGGGTGGCATCTAGCACCTCAACCCTCAGCGCCATCAGGCTAGCCATCTGTCACCAAATTCTATGTTTCTATGTATGTCTCTTACATTAGCTAGTCTTACATCCCAGATATATATGTAATAAGCCATGAAAGAGGGTGCATTATAGGATTTTAGAAAATGGTAAGAATGGATTCTCCATTCTGATTGGCCAAAAGCAGCTCCAACCTGGGCATTTATTTTTCAATAGATGCCCAGGTGAAAACAAGTACCAGTCCAACTGCCACTTCACCAGGTACTATTCTATACTGGTGCTCAGCCTGCTTTCTCATTGGCTGAAAGCACCAGTTGAAATTTCAAATCCCCTCCATGATTTCCGTCTTGCTTAGCGAGAGCTGCTACCCCCCCCAACACTCCTTACTTCAATGACAGCAAAAAAAAAAACACACTCCAGATAGTTCGCAGTTGGGAAGAGTGGTAAAATAGTAATTTCACAAAGCCATGTTTTTTTACAATGGCACCACTCTCCCGACCGCGCTTCTGCAATACCACGGTGAACCCAAATGAAAAGGAAGCAGTCAGTTCTTTTCACTTCCTACTATGAAGCACATTTAAAAACATTTCACAAAGTGACTCCCTTATACTACAATGTCCCCACAATTAGTAAATCTCCTGCTTTAAATCAAAACTAAAGAAATAATTTATCTTGGTGCTTAGGCTCGCGCACGCTCGATCCCGTGGTCACACAAGGTCAGTAGCGTGCTTAACAGATATATCTTCAGATGGCTACAAAATAGAAATAAAAAACAGTCATGCAGAAAAGAGACAGACGTTGTCCAGAGTTTGCTGGGATGAGATCTTTATAACACATTTGTTGCTGAACTGGCAGTGTGTGTGTGGTGGGGAGCAATAGATTACAATAGCTCTGTGAGGAGGAGCAAAAGCAGCTGGAACAGCCTTTAAACACAGGGACTATTTATTCAATAAATACATTTTTTTGTGCTACTTCTATGCATTTTTAAATGTATTTCCTCTCTTATTTTACTACTTAATTGAAATGTACTAAGATGCCCATTTTCTAAGCACAATAATACCCTCCAGGGTGTGCATTATTGAGAAATACCAGACCTTCCAGGGGCTATACGACCCTCTACCTGTGGCGTCGGGCCTCATTATACCCCTGGGCAGTCCAGCATTTCTCAATAATGCCCACCCTGTCGGGTATTATTGCTTACTTAATGCATGCCCCGGGGGTTTAGTAAGGCACAATGCTGAATGCAGAGTGTCCTGACACTCCTGGGAAGTGCATTAAATGTTACAACACACACCCTGTAGGGGTTTATTACACTTATAAAATGGCCCCAAATTGTATTTTGGGGAGGGCGGGGATTAAATTCTGCAGCTGACTGTGCATTTAAAAAGATTTACTGCACAATCAGGTGACATCTCTCAGCCAAATAAATGTCTACATTTTTTTTATAAATACATACTATATATATTATATTTTTTTATTATATTTTTGTGCATTCTTTGCTCGCACTTACAGGTCGCATGGTCTACGTGACCAGTCTGAAAATGTCAGGGAACATGCAGCCAGGGTCCCCAATGTGCTCTTTGAAGATTTTGTGAAAAAATATTGAACGGTTCAAAAGTTATTAAAAAAACAAGTTTCCCATTATAGTCAATGGGAAAAGTTAACAAAAAGTTTGACAGTGTTGCAAATGCACTTTTTAGTGTCACAAATGGCCCTAATAGTGTCACAAATCTACCATTTTGTTTTCAGTTACTGATCACAGAAATGCTTGGCATTTAAAATTGGGGCCATCTGGGGACATAATTATTTTTGTGTTTACCTAGTCGAGCCCTGAGGATGCTAGTCATGTCTTTATTTTGGGGTGAAACACCCCAGAAATATGTTTTTAAAATTTTTGGGAAAAGTAGTGTCGCACTTTTTGCAAAAGGTATCATAAATCACCTCACTACTTTTCAACACTATGGCCAAAATGACAGGAATTGTTTGCCACCCTGTTACAAAAGAACGGTTTGGTCTTTTGGGCTGAAATTTGAGGGGAAGAAAGCCAACATCTCACAGATGTGCCTTTTCATTCTTTGGTGAAAAAATATTGCAGGGATGAAAAGTTACGGCACTCCAAACTTTGCACTTTCTCTCATAGACTAACATTGTGGCGTGCACCACCTCCACAGCCACAGGAGGTGGCCCCGGAAATTGTAGGTGGTGGTGGGACTCATGCCCAACATGTGAGGACTGTGTCTGGTCCCTGTACAGCTCCCCAGTGTGGGAATTTTTAAATTATGTGGGGGGAGACAGGACAGTGGTGGAGTGCCATGTGTGTGGTGTGCTGGTGTGCCGTGGCCCCCCTGGGACACATTTGGGGACCGGTGGCCAGCTCACCCACATGCTGAACCACCACAGGGCAGACTGGCAGGCTGCCAAGGAAGGGGCCAGGCATCCAACTACTGGCCCTTTCGTGGTAGTGGCTGAGGGTGCTGCTGGGGTGGGAGAGGTGCCTCATACTCACTGCCACAGCAGGAGGAGGAGGGCTACTACAGCAGCTGCTCCACCACCACTGCCATCACAGCCACTAGCAGCACCCTGTCCACCACCAGCCCCACTACCTGGATTCCCCACTGCAGTGGACCCCACCACAGTCCCTGAAACCCAGTCTGACATTGGTCTGGTGTGCGCAGCGCTCGAGAAAAATAATGAGTAGTTCAGTGCTTTGGAGCAGTAGTTGAACAGAGTGGAAGCACAGCAGCAGCAAATACTTTCAATGCTGCACCTGCTGCTGGACCACCACGGCATCCCATGGCCATAGTAAGTGAGGGGATTGTTTTCTGCCCCCGACCCCACTACTGTGTTGTACTTTTTTTGTGTGTTTTTTGTTTGTTATTGTTTAATCATACACACTTTCCCTTCCAGGGGAAATCTTTCTTGCACCACATAGTGCAATACATTTTTGTGAAAACCACCTGTAATTTCATTACAGTGTGTCATGTGATGGAGGAATTCCCATTCTGAAAATCTATCTGCCCACATTCTGCCTCACTTCTCAGCAATGTTAGGATGTGATGGCAGGGAGAGCACGTGTGCGTGCTCCTTACAGTGAATATCTGATTGTCCGGCAGGTTTCCGAATGTTTCTTTATGTTATAATGGTCAGTTTGTGGTGAAATGTGTGGCCATGTTTCCAGTAAGAAGAGCCTTGTTAGTGGAAACATCCCACATTTCACCATAAAGTGAACCTTGTAATATAAAGAAACATTGGGATAGCTGCCGGACATTCACTATAGTGGAGCATGCACCTGCGCTCCCCCTGGCATCATGTCCTAACATTGCTGAGAAAGGGTGGCAGAATGTGGGTGACTTTTCTGATCGGTAATTCCTCCATCACGTGACTCACTGTAATGAAATTATGGGTGGTTTTCACAGAAATATATTGCACTCTGTGCAGCAAGAAATATTCCAGTGGTAGTAATGCCCCCACACATTAGTTTATGTGCATCACCATAACTATGTAATGTGGTGAATCTCTGTAAAGCAGCAGCGCAACAATCTGTTGATAACTCTGACCTATATTTTTTAATGCTATGTTACAACTTCCTTTACTTACATCCTGACTGACTGGAATCATATGAGAATTTATAGTAGTTGAGTCTGCTGTACTACCTTTTTTCATGTGTGAAATAATGAAAGGAACATTCCTTTTAAATTGGTGCTAACTAGGAATTTGTCATTGTTTTCCTCTGCTTTCCTCCATCACATCAAGTATTTGTTATATATCACTTCTGTTGTTAATTAACAGTTATGCATCAGGCAGTGTTTTATGACACCACAGAACAATAGTTATTGAAAAGCAGCTGCAAATAAATACAAACCTGGTCCGAACAATATTGGAAGATGTGCTCATTTTTTTTTTCATACATGAAAAAAAGTAATCAAGTAAGTAAAGCAGACATAAATTGTGAAAAGTATCGTATCATTCAAGTCATGACTCGGAGGTAAGTAGTGGTGGCTGTGGCAATGTAAAGTAGCATAAAAAAGTATAGTTCAAAACTGTCAGAACATTCTTGCAATGCTGCTTTAATTGTAAAAATGTCAGTATGACATCATGAGCTCACAGCAACAATCACAGAACACACAAAAGTGGCACAGAGTCCCCAGATTTTTCCTGCCAGCCCAAAATGCATCCTCCTTGCATGCAGAAAATTGACTAGTGGTAATGAAATGAAATGGGATTATTAGAGCACATACAAAGTCACTCAGAATTAATGGCGCACTCAGTCATGCACACAAAAGTGGCACAGAGTCCTCAGATTTTTTCTGAAAGCCCAAAATGCATCCTCCTTGTGTGCAGAAAATTGACAAGTGGTTACACAGTGAAATGAGAGTGTTTCAGCACATAAAAAAGTCCCCCAGAATTATTGGTGCATTCAGTCATGCGCGAAGAGGTGGCACAGAGTCCCCAGATTTTTTCTGCCAGCCCAAATGCATCCTGCCTGTGTACAGAAAACTGACAAGTGGTTACACAGCAAAGTGAGAGTGTTTCAGCACATACCGTGTCCCCCAGAATTAATGGCGCACTCAGTCATGCACACAAAAGTGGCACAAAGTCCCCGGATTTTTTCTGCAGGCCCAAAATGCATCCACCTTGTGTCCAGAAAATTGAGAAGTGGTAACAAAGTGAAATGGGATTGTTTCAGCACATGTAAAGTACCCCAGAATGTATTGCGCAGTCACTCATGTGCGCAGTGCGCCAGAATAAAATGATGACCATGAGTGAACTGTTGCTGGTCCAACGAGTGCTGTGATTCGAGCAAATGCAATGTGATCATCTCAACTGGATGGAAGGGTGCCCCTTTGTCTGTACACTAATAGTAGCCTTGGTGAGTTGATATATATAGATATATATTTGTGTATTTTGTAGGTGAGGGTTGTTGACATGGACATGTACTCATGGTATCATTCTGTATAACAGGTCACAGATACCGTTGGTGTGCATATTCCAGTGCTTGATTAGAACTTTTTGTGTAGAAATTTGCAATGGATAACTGTCAAGCACATGAAGGTAAGTTTTTTTTTTTTGGGTGGGGGGAAGCATATTTGCAGATTTGTCTGTAAAGGTTTATTATTTTCTTACTTCTCCACAGATTTCATCTGCATCCTTCTCGAGTCTGGTTGTTAAAGATGGTCATGGTCATCTAATGAAACAACTTCTGCATGTTGCATGTGTGCCCCAGCCCAGGGGGGGGCCTGATGTTGAAGAATTTCTTTGGATAAGGCCACTTTGTCAGAACAACAAAGCATCTGGAAGTTTTCTAAGAAAAGAAATTAATGACTTCTTACAACTTAATTGTTATGTATCCCTCCATGGTTCTCAAATCTCAATCCCTAACATCAAGTTACATTTCAAAGCCACATCTTGTCAACTAGTACAACCTGTGTGCAATATTTGCTGCAGTATTTACAAAACAATGAAGTGGATTAAATAAAATCTTCATAGTTACCAGAATGGATTTCACATGGATATTACATCGCTTCCTCTCTGTACGGTACAGCTACAGTACCATTCCCAATGAGTTTTAGCAATGGAGCCTATTTTTGTTACCCTGTAAAAGAAACAAAAGAAGTGTACTGTATGTGTTTTACCATTGAGGCTCTGAAAAGCTACAGAAAACAAAACATACAACTAAAGGAAGTGAAGAAACATAACAAACATGAGTACACATACTCACTTTATGGTTTAAATATTAAGAAGCTTTCTGTCTCTGGCTGATGGATGTGGTGGTCTGGACAGACTCATGGTGGCAGTGGATAACATCAGTTCCGGTGGTGGTGGTCCGGGGGTGCAGACAGACTCATGGTGGTAGACTTGGATAACATCAGTGTCCCGTGGTGGTGGTCTGGGGGGAGCAGACTCAGTGGCAGACTTGGATAACATCAGTCCCGTGGTGGTGGTCCAGCAGACAGACTCATGGTGGCAGTGGATAACATCAATCCCGGTGGTGGTGGTCCGGGGGCAGACAGACTCATGGTGGCAGTGGATAACATCAATCCCAGTGGTGGTGGTCCGGTGGGGCAGACAGACTCATGGTGGCAGACTTGGATAACATCAGTCCCGGTGGTGGTGGTCTGGGGGGGCAGACAGACTCATGGTAGCAGACTTGGATAACATCAGTCCCGGTGGTGGTGGTCCGAGCAGACAGACTCATGGCGGCAGTGGATAACATCAGTCCCGGTGGTGGTGGTCCGGGGGGGGGTAGACAGACTCATGGTGGCAGACTTGGATAACATCCATCCCGATGGTGGTGGTCCGGGGGGGCACACCACCTTTTAAAAACTTCTGTTAAAACCTGCCAACATTAACCACATCATCATCCTCATCCTCATAAAGAAAACTGCCCTCACAGTCATTGATGTCTGAAGTCTGACCACTGGGAAATTCTTTCTGCATTGTGTTGTCATCTACATCAGTGGTGGGCCATTTCAGGCAGCCACTGCCAGTGCCAACAGGATGCTCCATTTCCACATCAGCAAGACCACCATGACTAGGCCGGGGTACGAAAACCGAGGTTGCAGTCTCTGCTGGTATGTGCCTCTCATTCATTTTAATGAATGTTAGCAAACTAACATTTACAGTAGACAGGTTTGTCAGACGATCCCCGACTATTGCACCTGCTGAGCTGAATACCCTCTCAACACTTACACTGGAGGGTGGGCATGTGAGGTACTTCAGTGCCACTGCAGTCAGCTCTGGCCATTCATTGACATTTCCACTACAGCACAAAAGAGGATCTTCACTTATTGTCAAATGCCTGTTTTCAGACAAATATGACTCAACCATTCTCTGTGCCACACTAAGTCCAATTGTTGATGCATCATCCTGTTCTCCCGAATCATTTATTTCACAAATACCCACTTGGGACAAAGCCTCCCAAAGCAGGTTGATGCCAGCCACTTTGGATGACAGACCACCTGGAACTACAGTCCCCTTCCCCTTGTAGGATATGCTTGATGGTCCTCCAGGTACACCTTCAGCCAGATTATGCTGCTGAGCTTTGCTGACCTTGGCACGTGACTTCTGTGCCCCGTGAACCAAGCGCACCAGTTGACCACTGATATTTTTTACCTGTTCAGACCCTCCCTCCAGTACTGATGCAATTCCAGTGTTTGTATCGTGGGTCCAGCATTATTGCTATGGCAAAGTTGTCACTATGCTGAATGCTCACAATGTGATGATTCTGGTCGAATACTGTCAGCATGTGTTGCAGTAACATACTGCTACCACCGTTTCCGGCAACATCAAGGCTATGCTGTACATTCACAAATGTCTGCCTCAGCACCCGCAGCAGTGGAATTGATAGGCTAATGGAAGCAGACTCACCACTCACTGCCTGTGTGGCATGTTCAAAAGACTGCAAAATTGTTTTTATTACAGAGTCCATGAGGCGCCACTGTTCAGTCATCACAGACATGGAGGTCCCAGAACTGTCACGGCTAGTGTGCATAACAAGATATTCTGTGATGGCTTTGTATTGTTCATACAACCTCTCTGCCATGTATAACGTGGAGTTCCATTGGGTGATAACTTCCAGCTTCAAGCGGTGCTGAGGCAGGCTGTTTTGTATCTGCAACTGCTGCAGTTGGTCATGGGCCTTTCCAGATCTTGAAAAGTGGGAGCAGATACATCGTGCAATGGTCAGCATTTCCTTTATATCAGGATGCTGTAGAAACTCCTGAACCACAAGATTTAAACAGTGGGCCATGCATGGAACATGAAAAAAAAACACCATTCGTGATGTATTTCATCACATTTGACACATTGTCACTTGCTTTGAACCCAGCTCTTAGGGACAGAGGGTTTAGCCATCTGTCAGTCTCAGTTAGAATTTCATGTCCAACATGTTCTCACCAGTGTGTGAACAGGTCACACTGTGCATAGCAATTGTTGCATGCTGTAGAATTCTAGGAAGATTGCTACTGCGACAATCTACCTTACCACACTGTTTATTCACACTACCAAGAGCACAAACAACCCCAGGCACCTGTGCCCAGTGTGCAGTTATACACAGATATGAACTCCCAGCCGTTTTGCCACTTGTCCACAATATCCATACATAAATGGATGAATGGAGAGGAGGAATGTTGAAGGGCATGTCTTACTGAGTCAGACACGGTACGGTACAACTCGGGGACAGCACGGGTCGAGAAGTATGTCCTGGATAGGAATTTCCATTTTGGACAAGCAGGAGCAGAAAACCACAGGAACCCAGAATTCTCCACAAAGGAGAAGGGCAAAAGATCAATTGCCAGCATTTCAGCTACAGCAGCATTAAGTTCACGAGACACTGTATGATTGGATGAGTACTTCAGCTTATGTGCAATAACACTCTGTAATGTGGGCTGACTTAAACGTTTTACACGTGGTGTGTTGACCACAAATGGTTGTGCTCTGTGATGAATGGCATTGGCAGGGCATGGAGTGTGGACATTTGATAAAGACAGTTGCACAGGTGATGACAAACCCAGAAATTACGTTATTTTGCCAGATTTGCCAACTGAGGTTGATGTACCACTTGCACTAGACATACTGCATTCACCACCACCACCACAAAAACTGCTACTCTCACCAGTACTGGACAACATTTCAAAGTCATTATGTTCCTCCATGTCATCATGCCTGTAGTAATCCTCTGCTCTTATTACCACACTACTGCACACGTTTAATCTCCTACTGGGCTTAATAGTCATGGAAGGAGATAACATGCTGGCTATGGTTGCCAGTGACACGGGTGAATGCCCCACTGTGGTATTAGTTGCCAGCTTGTGCTAGGTCCACAGTGCCAAGTGCCTATTCTTAAGATGTACATGCTGTCCTCCTATCCCCAGATGGCTCCCCTTTTTACCTCAACTCACACACACATGGCAAACCTGGCAGATTGCAACTGAATCATCATTTGCATCTTGAACAAACAAATACCAAACAAGAGAGTGTGATGCTCTGCTTTTAACATGTCCATGATGATGTGGCTTATTTAAGTCTCTTATTTTAGCACTGAAGTGGGGAGGGCACGTGATGTTTCAGGCACTGCACACCTGGACTGCAACTGACCACCATGACTACCTATCATATTGATTACTGGATCATCATCATCATCCATTAAAACTGGTAGATCACAAGTTTTTACAGGGGGGGATTCCTGCAAACAGACTCAGACACAGCCACTTTTAATTTCTTTTTCACTGGTTCCCAGCTGGGGTCAATTACATCATCATCATATTCATCAACGTTACACACATCCACATCTTCTGCTTGGATGCCAGCATGTGGACTGCATGTTGCAACATCATCATCATCATCATCATCATCATCATCATCATCATCATCATCATCATCATCATCATCACCACCACCACCACCACCAGCATTTACACCACCATCACCTGATATTTTTTCACCACACTGTGAATCACTGCATGGAAAATGTGTGATGTTAAGTGCCATGGTGGACAGAATATCACATTGTATGCTATCGTTGACATGATCATCAGAATCCTCAGGTTCAGTTACTGGGATGTTACTGGGAAGTATGACATCATCTACGCTGCCACTGACTTGCATTGCTTCAAACTCGATATTTTTGGAAACGGTACACTGATCGGAATTAGAACTTGACGCAACAATACTAATACTACCTCCAGCACCACTAATACCAGTGACCCTAACACCACCGGCGGGGAAAATGTCATCTCCTTCAACTGTGAGTGAAGCTACTGATTGGGCTATAAAAAACATTGCAGGAGAAATACCTTTCCTCACATCAGCAATGCACTTATGCGTCTGCGTACTACTACCGCACCCACAGACCATCTTACTGCCAACATTGCCATGGTGAGAAACAGCTTTGCTTGCATGTCTCCTTGCAGGCATTTTGGGGGATCAACCACAAATATTATAACCAAATTCAGATTTTGATACATTCACTCTCTGATTGGAGGGACGCTGGCTGGATGTGAAGCCAAATAAACAACTGTGGTTTCAGCAACAGATAAGAGACTGCTCTGAGACTGTCATGGAATTAAAACAGCTTCAGTAATCAGTGGTGCTGATGAGGTCACAAAAACAATCCAAATCTGGTAAAAAATACCTTTTCAACATGGGGGTCGGGGGGGGGAGCACTGAATACAGACAGTGATTTTTACAGCACTACAAGCAGCAAAACTAAGAACAAATACCACAATTGCAGTACAAAATCAGGCAACTGCAGTGGATAGCAGGTTCACACTGCTGCACTTGCAATTACACTAGTCTGTGACACAATAGAAGGTGTATTATTTGATGCACACAACACTGCACACACACTCACATACAGAACAGTTTGTGTAAAATGCTGAACGAGGAATGCTCTGCAAATGCAAAAGTACAGTACTATGCCACGTTACGTATCGTAAATTTGTAATTTAAACAACCTGAACTTATGAACTGCTGCACCACATCCACACAACAACAAGCAAGAACGTTTCTACTATTACTGACAGTATTACTATGTGTACATTAACACAGTCAGTTACATGACAAAAATACAACCAAAAACAAAGAAATCACTATTTCTCCAACTTAAATCTACCTACACCACAAATACGCCCTTCCCCCAAAGCACACTTTCACCGTCTTTCACCACACACACTCAATGTTGTAAATTAACATTCAAAATCCACACAAAAACCAAAATGCTTGATGATATAAGCACAGGAGGGTTTCCTACAATCGATGAACTAAAGTTGGATCCCCCCAAAAAAGCAAAAATGCTCTTTGAACAGCTTTTACAACATTCCTATCACAGACAGCTATCAGAGCACACTGTCTCCTACTCCTTCCTACCCCGAACTGAGGCTGTGCAGATCAATATAGAGCCCATGTGACCCGAAATCCCATGAATCAATGCAAAATTCACCTTTGGAGCTAAAAAACAAGGCGAAGTGAGGTGAAGTACGTTGCCTGCAATGCCCTTTGCCTTAAAATTGGAACAATAGTGGCCTGGGGAGGCAGAGCAATGTGAAGCCATTGTTTGTTACAGACTTCACATTCCTCATTATAATGTGAAGTACTCCGCTTTGCATTGTGGAGCACTCCGCGAATCCGTCTTTGCTCCATGAATCGCTCCGCGGAGTGGATTGAGCCCACTTCGCCCACCACTAACTGGGATATAGCCATACCAGGATACACACTTTTCAGGAAAGACAGGGAAGGAAGAAAGGGAGAAAGGGTGGCCATGTACATGAGGGAAGAAATCAAAACAACTGTGGTTAGGGGGCTGCAGGAGGGAGCTGAGGCACTGTGGGTCACCCTAGAGTCAGGAAATGGTACCAGCATTAGAACAGGAGTGATCTACAGACCTCCAGAGGAGGAGGAAGAGATAGACAGAACACTAGAGGAAGCCATCCACAAAATGGCAACCAAAGGTGAACTAGGGAAAGGGGAAATTGTTTAACCAGGAGAGGCACACTAAGCTGAAGCTTGATTCCAGGTGCAACCTGGGAGCACAAGAAAGTTAAGTGACTTGCTCAGGGTCACACAGTCTGCAAGTAGGGGCTTTGGGATTCAAACCTAGGTCTCCAGGTTTGCAGCTTAGAGCATTAAACCATTGCGCTATACTGCCTTCTCTACTACTACTAGGAACTTCAGTCTGCCAGATGTAGATTGGAGCACCCAGGCTGTGAGTACAGCTAAAAGCAGAGACATCCTGACTGCACTGCAAGGGGCATGAATGAGACAGCTTGTGGCTGAATCCATCTGCAAGGGGGCAATACTAGACCTGGTACTCACCAATGGGGACAGGGTCACAGATGTTAAGGTAGGCAGCCACATAGGAACCAGTGACTACAGATGGTATGGTTCAGTGTAATCACAGTAGAAGAGGCTAACCACATAAAAGTAAGGGTAATGGATTTCAGAAAGGCCAGTTTTGACAAAATGGCAGAATATCTCAGGGGAGCCCTGGCAAAACAGGACAAAGGGGGTGGAAGTGGAGAAGCCATGGTCTATTCTCAAAGAAGCCATAGCAGAGATAATGAACCTCTGTGTTAAACAGCAAAGCAAGAGTAACAGAAAGAAACAATCACTTTGGTTCTTGAGAGAAGTGGCCAGGAAAGTGAGAGAAAAAAGAGGGGCCTTCAGGAGATACAAAGCAACACAAAGGGAAGAGGACAGGGAGCAGTATCTGGAGAAGCAGAGGGAGGCAGAGAAGGCAGTCAGGAGCACAAATGCAAGAACAGAAGAACATATAGTACACACTATAATGAAAGGTGACTAGACATATTCAGATGCATCAGCAAGAGGAAGAAGACCAGTGGTGGGATTGTCAGGATAAAGAAGGAGGGAGGAGGGTGTGCAGAGGAGCACAGAGAAAAAGCAACACTTCTGAACCAATACTTTTGTTCAGTTTTCACGAATGAAGGGGAAGGTGAAGGTCCACAGCTCAGGAAAAAAAAAAAAAGCTAACAGGGAAGGGAGGTAGACACCACTCCATTCACAGTAGAGAAAGTCCTAGAAGAACTCAGGAAATGGAAAATAGATAATGCAATGGAGCCAGATGGAATTCAGTCCAGAATATTAAAAGAGCTCAGAGAGGTGCTGGCGGCTCCACTACCACCCTATTCAACAGATCACTGGAGACAGGGGCAGTCCCAGAATACTGGAGGAGGGCTAATGTGGTCCCTCTCTACAAAAGTAGGAGCTGAGAAGAGGCAGACAACTACAGACCAGTCAGACTGACCTTAGTGGTGGGGAAATTAATAGAGGCACTGCTAAAGGAGATGATTGTGTCATTCCTCATTAAGTCACTTAACTTCCCTGTGCTCCCAGGCTGCACATGTAAAAAGGCTTTCAGCTTAGTGTGCTACTCCTGGTTAAACAACTATTAAAAAAAAAATTCCTTGAATATAGCGGAGCACAGGATCCAAGACAGCATGGATTCACAATGGGAAGGTCATGTCAAACAAATCTAATAGATTTCTTTAACTGGGTGACCGGGGGGGGGGTAGATCAGGGAAGGGTGGTGGATGTGGCCCACTGATTTCAGCAAAGCCTTTGATACCATCCCACATAGAAGGTTGGCAAACAAGTTAGACAGCATGGGGGTGAGCCCCAAGGTGGTAAACTGGGTCAGAAATTGGTTGAGGGGCAGGACACAGAGGGTGCTGGTGAATGGTGTTCAGTCAGACTAGAGGGAGGTGACCAGCGGGGTGTCACAGGGATCAGTCCTGGGACAAGTCCTCTTCAGTGTCTTCATAAGTTACATTGTGGAAGAGCTGTAGGAGAAAGTATGTCTTTTTGCAGATGACACTAAGATCTGCAACAGGATTGACACTCCAGAGAGGATAGAAAAATTAGAAAAGACCTAAGCAGATTGGAGGAATGGTCAGAAGTGTGGCAGCAAAGATTCAATGTAAAAAAAGTGCAAAATCATGCACTTGGGGAGCAGAAATGCAAGGGAGGTGTACAAGATAAGGGGACATTGCACAGGATCTGGAGGAGAAGGTCTGCCTATTTGCAGATGACACCAAAATCTGCAATAGCGTGGATACTCCAGGTGGGGTCAAAAGGATGAGTGGAGACCAGATAGAACTTGGGGAGTGGTCAAGAGTATGGCAGCTGGGTTTTAAAGCAAAAAAGTGTAAAATAATGCATTTGGGGCACAGAAATCCAAAGGCAGAGCACAGAATGCATGGTATGTTATTGATGACAACCAAGCAGGAGAGAGACCTGGGAGTAATAATCTCTGAGAACCTAAAGAAGGCAGTATAACATAATGGTTAAGGGTACTGAGCTGCAAACCTGGACACCTGGGTTTGAATTCCATCAGCCCCCACTTGTACATTGTGTGACCCTGAGCAAGTCACTTAACTTCCTCGTGCTCCCAGGTTGCACTTGGAAACAAGCTTCAGCTTAGTGTGCCTTTCCTGGTTTAACAATTTCCCCTTTCCCCTAAAGGTGGCTAGGCAATGTGACAAAGCAGCTGGAAAGGCTAGTAGGATGCTGCGATGCATAGGGAGAGGTATCACCAGCAGAAGGAGGGAGGTAGTGTTGCCTTTGTATAGATCACTGGTAAGACCTCACTGTACAGTTCTGGAGGCCACATCTATGGAAGGGATATAGAAAGAGTGGAGGTAGTCCAGAGGAGGGTTGTGTAAACTGGTGAGGGGTCTGCATCGCAAGCCCTGTGAGAAGAGATTGAGGAAACACTACATGTACACCCTGGAAGAGAGAAGGGAAAGGGGGATATGATAGAATCCTTTAAATACCTTACAGGGGTAAATAAGGTACAGGAAGGAAGGAAGTATTTTTCAGAATAAAAGATATATAAGAACAAGGGGACTTTCTGTGAAGCTAGAAGGAGGTAGGTTCAGGAGGGACACGGGGAAGTACTTCTTCACAGAAAGGGTAGTGGATTCATGGAATAGCCTACCAGCTGAAGTGAAAGGGACAAAAACAGTGACAGGGTTCAAGAATGCATAGGATATGCATAACAGGATATTAATGAAAAGTAATTGGGGGAGGAAAAAAGAGATAAAGATCAAATAGGGTCTGCGGTGATGCTGTAGGTAGAGAAAAATGGGCAGGCTAGGTGGGCCAAGTGGTCCTTATCTGCCAACAAATTCTATATGTTTATGTTAGTTGCAACAAACCACACATAGTTTTTAAAGTCTATCTAATTTATTTGCTTTTTTTGATTCACTTTTGTTTTATTTATTTAAACAGGCTGTAAACCATTGTGTTTAGTATAATCAGTTATGAGGGACTGCTGTGTTTTTGAATATGAAAGAGTCTCTAAGTACCTTTCAAAAGCAACACTTTAGACATCTATACCAAATTCACAAGCGAGATCTTCTTGGCTGCACGCCAGAACATTTGCTTTCTCCAAAAACTTCTCTTTCTCAGCAAAGCACAATGCTTTTCTTTACCCAATTGTGGGGAAGGTGGACGTGTTCAATAGCACAGCAATTATCACTACCACGCTCACCTGCTGGCATGATTATTACCTCATCAGGAGTGTCAGCAATGTCAGAAGTCAATAATGAAGATAAGAACATTCAATGACAATGTTTGCCAGTTATGTATTATGGCTAATTATCAGTGGCACAGTATTTGTGAATTCAGTTAAACCCAGTCTTTCATGGATTGATGACATCATCATAGTTAATCTGAACTTTTACATGCACTGTAGTTGGACATTTTATTTTTAGCCACCCAAAATAATATGATTGCTAATTAGCAAAAGCATATTTCTACATTATTTATTAAATTTCAATTATTATGTCCTGGCCTGAGTACTCTTTGCAAATGTATTTTTTTTGTGTGGTTTTTTTTTGGGGGGGTATACAATTATATCTGTGCACTGAATAGTGTGTGTATTTGGACGGAGGGGGCATTTCTTTATTGATGTTGAGATTCCAAAGTCAGATAAAGCCCTTCCTTGAGTAAATCACAATTCACATCAATTGTACTGCAATTTGAAGCTGTAGTGCAGAATATCAAAAATAAAACTCTTAAACACCTACAGGTGTGAATTACATTGTGATTGTGACAAAGATCATTTGTTTTATGTACAGTATACTCCATTTTAGTACTGTATATAGAACACATGAAAATACCAGTCTGATCAGTTATGCAAACATGAGGCTGGAAGCAATTTCAATCACATGCGCGCGCACACACACACACACACACACACACACACACACACACACACACACACACACACACACAGAGTAAGCAGCAGACATTGATCAGATTAATGGCCATCAGTACACACTTGTATAACTTTCACTGTTGCTGAGCACTGCTAATTTGCTAGTGACTGACCAAACTGGGAAAAGGCAGGCTAGTAGTGTTTAGAGGAACTGTGACAGCATTGTTATGACTTGTTAATGGCATTCACTATGACTGTGTGAAACTGATTTAAAATAATCACATTTACAGCTATAACTGAAACTAACACTAGTAAAGAAGATATTTTATTATATATTTTTATCTGTGGATTAGACGATGTAAAAGGACTCTTTTGTATTATATTTTTTATTTTATGGGGTCTCTGTATCTCTGTATAACTAAAGTATATTACTTTTATCACGGTCTTTGTTTTCTGTCAACTAAGGGGTGTATGATATACAGTATATATGTTTTAATATTGTCCATGTTCTCTGAGGCTGCCTTCATGGGTGGGGGGGCTGAAAACAAAGACAGCAGTGGGCATAAGTTGCAGGAGAATCACTGTAGTGTGTCAAATTTCTCTGCAGTGCCTATTTGCACTGCACTTCTTAAGCAGATCTAGGCACTGTGGGGAAATGTGACAAACTGTAGGGAGTTGCCTGCAACCTACAGTATGTGCACCGCTGTCTTTACTTGTGTTCAGCCCCCGGCCCCCATGAAGGCAGCCTCAGAGAGCAAGGATAATATTACAGTATATACTGAATATCTTTATCCTGTACTGGTCTCACATTTCCTTCTCTTACTTGCTTATCTAATGTTGTAAATTGTTTCTTTGATAGCTCTCATTTTGACCTTTTAGCATGGATAAAGCAGTACGGAAATACAAATACTGACACATGAATCCTTTGCATGCATTTCCATCCATACTGAGAACCATTTTCATTGCAGACTCAGTAGCACCTCAATGAAGGAAGACAACTTCTAACTGCACAAACGTGCATGCAAAAGATCAGTCACAAACAAATTGCACGAGAAGAATCAAATCATGTTGCAACTCACTACAAATAACCAAAAAAAGGAACACGACCTATGAAAGCATGTGAAAGATTGTCTTCATTCTTAATTTATGATAGAATAAAAATGACACATGACTATTAGAATACAAAGAGAAGCTGAAACACATTATTCAGGTTGACATGGGCAAGTTCGGATCCCAAATCACACATATGTTTCACAAAGAACAAAGTGTATTGTGCATTAATTAGAATATGACTGTAATCTAAGTTATGATAAATGGGTGTACAATGAGTACCATGGTGCCTGGCTTTAGAGTTCAAAATCTTGGAGAAAAAGAGGCAGCACTTGCCTACGGCATGAATTAACTGAATGAATGCAATCAGACTGTATATTATATCATGCACAGCAAGGTAATACATTGTTGCAGATGGTTCTCTTTGATGTTTGAAACAGTAAAACATTTTTAGATAGCAAGTTGCATATCACAGGTAATAAATACATTGTTGCAAAGTCTAATAGAACCCTTTGCTACGACTTATTACCTTTCTGTGTCTAATACAACATACATTATACGCTCAAGTCTGATACACTAGCTTTTACAATGTCATTTTGCTCTCACAGCTAAGTGAATCCTTCATTTTGAGGGAATACTGATGTTCGGGTATGTGGCTGTTGGGAGTGGGGTAGGATAAATGGTCACTGTCAGGGAGCATGTTAACTCAAAATCCAAGTCACTACATAATGAGCAGGTTTGAAGCATTACTATGGTACAGTATGTAATTGACATTGCTTGGCTCCCTTCTCTGTAAAATAATATTTTCTACATAGCTATTCTGGTTTACCAAGAAGCAAGCAGCAGGCATTTCCAGAGCCAAGCAGTACTGCTGGACAGAAGTGGCTAGTAGGAGAGGAGCAGCTGGATGATGAATACATGATCATGGTAGATCTGATATCTTCCCAGGGTGTGATTAAAAACTGTCACACCCACACAGATACAGTGTAAATGTGCACTGTCCCCCACCCCCACAGAGGTCTTGCCTTTATCCAGTGTTGGGTAAGTTACTTTTTCTATTACGTTTGGAAGCTTGTTCCAGGAAGCTCTGTGCAGTCACTAGCAAGGATGGAGAAGTACTAGAAAAAAGTAATACACCTTACAAGTATAGTTACTTATTTCTTTTTATACAAAAACAGCACAAAAATATTAAATAACTGTAACAGATAAAAATTTTTGAAAGTCATAGGTTAGTTACTAGTTACTTTTAAATAAATGTAATCAGTTACAGTTACGTATTTCTTTTGTATAAAAAGACATAAATAATTGTGTTTGTAAGGTGTATTACTTTTTCCAGTACTTCTACATCCTTGCTAGTGACTGCACAAAGCTTTCTGGAACAAGTTTCCAGAAGTAATAGAAAGTAATAGAAAAATTAACTTACCCAACACAGCCTTTACCTCAGTGAAAGTCCTGGATACGGACACTTGGCACAAGTCTCACAAAGTATAATAAAGTACATCAACTCACTGCTGCACCAACCCCTGACTAACCCTTCCTCTACCTCTATCTTTCAACTCCCACCCTACTGAGTAGTGTAGCATGAAAGGGCTGATTTAAATCTGTTTAAGTGACAGCTGAACTATGGGGTAACAGATAGTCTGCTGTATTTTTTAGTCCCTTTGCTGAGCTCACATATTAATATTTAATAAAAATTCAGCAGGCTATCATTATGTGGATGTTGTGTCTGGGAGGGAGGGCAGCAGCAACACCTCAAGCCCACATTGTGCTGAGTGTGACAGTTTCTGATATGTCATGATCTGCCTAGCCCACTGCCACCAGTCACTGACTAGGATGGTGAACAAGGGGAGAGTTGGCTAGGGGGTGCAGAAGCCCCCATTCACTGTCTGATTATTTTAAACCCTCCCCAAATGTAGACCTAAAGTTTCTATATTAGTGAAGTGTAAAGTGTGAATCTGTATATGATCACATACTTGAAGTAAGTAAGTAATTTATCTGTTTGGTGCCCAATCCTGGAGGCTCTGAGCACCTTACAGTAAATATTTGACAGGGTTATACAGAAATGACATGAAATATGCAATATACAATAAACAGTAAGCAATAAATAAATAAACAGATTATGATCAGAGTAACATTTTAAATAAAAATTAAAATACATTAGCAGGAAAGGCCTTATTAAAAAGAAGGTTCTTCAGACCCCTCCTGAAAACCTCCACTGAAGGGCCCTCCCTTGGCAGCAATTTCCAAAGAACCAGGCCGGCCACCCTGAATGAACGATCACCAGATGTTTTCAGCCTGGTCCTCAGAACCATCAGGAGGCCCTCAGTGGAGGAATGGAAGGATTGTAACAGAATGGCAGGAGTAAGAAGGAGGTCTGATAGGTAGCCAGGGCCCAATCCATATGGGGCCTTATAGGTGAGCAAGCCCACCTTGAAGAGAATCCTCCACCTGACCGGCAACCAGTACAGACCCCACAGGACTGAAGTTACATGACAGGACCTTGACAGTCCCATCAGAAACCTGGCTGCTGCATTCTGCACCAGCTGCAGCCGGTGGAGGTTCCTTCCACTGATGCCAAGGTAAAGAGCATTATAGTAGTGCCTGGATGTCACAAAGGCATATACCAGTGAAGGCAGGTCTTCAGGTGGAATTAGGGGGTTAATCCAGGCAACGTTCCTCAGGTGGTAGAAACCACTTTTGATGACAGCTGACACCTGAGCCTTAAGTGACAGCCTGTCATCAAGAATGATGCCCAGATCCTTCACCCTAGAGGATGCCATCAATAGGGTTGATCCCTGAACTAAGCCTGTTATTGCCCCGCAAGCACCCTCATCATGCCCACAACCTGGCTCAATCATCAGGACCTCTGTCTTGACAGGATTAAGCCTCAGCCAGTAAAAGTTTATCCAATTCTGGATCTTGACAAGGTATTTATTCAGCACATCAACAGCGACATTTGCTCCCGGTAAAAAGGACATGTACAGCTGAGTGTCATCTGCATAGCAGTGAAAACCCAGACTGTACTGTCTAATGAGCCTCCCCAGGGGCAGCATGTATACTGCGAACAGTATCAGCAACAGGATCGAGCCTTGAGGAACTCCACAAGTCAGGGGCATTGTCAAGGAGGAGGAGGAGGAGAAATTCCCCATCACCACCCTCTGCCTCCTGCCCAACAGAAAGTACTCAAACCAGATGATGACAGTTCCAGTAAATCTTCAATACTCTCTATGACGATTCAACAGCACAATGTGGTCCATGGTATCAAAGTCAGCAGAGCCACCTTGTAATATCTGTGTAATGGGAGGGTTACAAGAAATGAGCAATTATCAGCTCCCTGACCTCATCTGTTTGTCACTCGACTGCCCTGGATCAAGTTTAATACCTATCCATAACACACTCGCTGCAAGATGCAAGAAAAGCTTTCATTGTTCATGCGATTTTAGTATGTGAATGGAATTGAACACTCATCACAGTATCAAAGTCAGAGCATAATTCTATTTTTTAATGATGATTCATACTGGTGGTTTCTTTGAATTATCAACTGTTTCTCCGAATTGCAGTATATCACTAAACAGTGTTGGTGTATGTCACCGAACTTGCTACATATATTAAAAAAGGAAAAAAGATCAGATATAAGCTACCAAGATTTGTTCTGTTATAGGAAAATATCTAACTCAGACTTCAGAAGGCTTTTCAGATGTTATTACAGGGTGAAAGTAACTGTCATAAGGTTACTACTGCACATACTGTGTGTGTGTGTGTGTGTGTGTGTGTGTGTGTGTGTGTGTATGAGTGGTTCATTTGAACAAGTTTTGCTTCATCTGTTTAGAGAACTGCAGGGCAGCAGACAAATAATTGTGGAGCAGGAAACTACTTATAACTCAGTAAAATAAAACAGTATCTACTTTTTTTTTGGGGGGGGGGCACAGTATGGACTGAGCTCCTCCATTTAAAGGGTAAAATCATTATTATTATGCCAGCAGAATTACTAAGGGATGGCAATAGTAGCCACAAATAAAAGATCAAAAGGGGAGAGTGGTACAGGACTGAAATTAGCAGCATAAAGAATGCAAATAAAATCAGTGAGTACAAGTGGGATACCTCTGCCCTACCCAGTAATACCATTACCATCTCTGTAGGCAAGAGGTTTATTGAATAGAAATAGGCACAAAGGTATATTAAAACTAAATAACAATTAGGGGAGGGGGTAGGTTTATAGGCAGACTAGATGTACCATTTGGTCCCCTTCTGCTGGCATTTTCAATGTATCTATGTGTCTAGACTGTAGGGCTGTCCTGACAGATCTACTTTCTGTCATAGCTACTGAACATTTATACAGTATTTAGTCCTGTGGGCTCCTTTGTGATTCTTAATGACACATACTGTCCTGCTCTGTACTTCTTCCACACCTCAGAACAGTCATTTAAGGCATATCAGTTTTAACAGAAACAAAAATAATACCCATGCTTGGACCTTAGTTAAACCGCATTCCTACTTTATTTTAAACAATGTACTTTCACGTCTATATTTAGGGTATATTTTTATAGATTGCACAGCCATAATACTGAGAACAGCAAATTTACATCAAGGCTTTGTTCTGATAGGAGGGTGGCACAGACAGACAAGAAACAGTGCCTGGATCGGAGGAAAGACAAGCAGGTACTGCATACTTTCAATATTGCATGTACTGAGTATCTTCGGGTTGCTACGGTAGCATTCTTCATTAAAAAGAATTATCACGTGCAGTGTCTTTTATGGCTTATTTTGCCAGCATAGCCTGGCTGAATAACATTTTGTTTTCGTGGGGACATGCTTCTTTCTTTAACAAAATTAATACAAGATACTGTATAACTCGAAACTGACTTTCATAATGGCAACTCAACTGCAAATTATAACACAATGTGCAGCTGACATCCTCTTAGAAAACACACTGGCAGGCAAGCCCAGTGGTGAAGAGGGCTGAGGTGCCTGTGCCTTATCTTTTCCCATGCTGGTGACCCGGGTTTAGGAATGGACTCGGGTCACAGGGGGTTGACAGGGAAGAGAGAGGATTGAGCATCCTAGGAACTGCTGTCCTCTCTCTGGGAAGGGAGGGAGGTCCATTATCCCAACCTAGGTTGCCTCCAGGTCTAGGTCTAGAGGAGGACTAGAGGCAGAGCAGCATCAGAAAGGCAAAATACGTTCAGCCCGTTGGCGTAGCGGTTGGTTTTCCGCTTGTGATGCTGGCAACCCAGGTTCAGGAATGAACCTGGGTCATCAGAGTGCCGCCTGGGGGAAGAAGGACTGGGCATCCCCAGGACAGTTCTCCTTCTCTGGGGGGAAGCGGGGGGACCTGTGATTGCACAGGAGCAACACCAGGATGAGGCCGGGTGGCCTCCCTGTGATGGTCTCTGGGGTGGGACAGATGCTGGACATCATTGCACATCTCTGTCCCAGCTTACAGGGGAAAAAAGCAAGGTGGGGCCTCCATCTCCATGAAGCCCTCCCTGGGCTTCAATTAGCCTCCATTGCCAGCTCTTCTAAACCAGATACAGGTTCTGCGGCACTGGAAATAGCAGGGACCAGTGCCGCAGCCCCTCCCTCTGGGGAGCAAGCTGGGGGTGACCGGGAGAGTGATGGCAAAAAGGCGGTAGGTGAAAGTCTAGAGGCCATGACCAGGGCTGAATCTGACAGGATGCCCTACCAGAAAAAGCAAAACAAATATAAAAAAATAAAGAAAGGCAAAATACAGGAGGGAACTGCGGGGGCACGTCAGGCAAGTGCACCTCCATGCATGCACACAGCGCTCCATGGTGGGGAAGGGAGAAACAGAGGAAAATGACATCACAGGGATTTAATGAAGCCCAACACAGCTGCACCCCTGTCTGCACTGCTGCAGGTCACCACTGGTCCCATTTGGATATGCTGTATGCGGAAGGAAGGATGGCCCACCCCTCTCAGCTCTGCCATGAGAGGGGAGCTCATGGGGAACTTGGACCAGGTAGGAGACCAGGTGGGCAGGTTACTGGTGCAGGGGGGCTGGGGACTGGGGACTCGGCTGATGATCCACCATTCCAGATGCAGGGAACATAAAAATCTGTATGGAAAAAAAAGAAAAACACACAGGTGCTGGTCAATAAAAAAGTTAATAAATTGAGAATAATGGATAGGCGAGTGTGTGTTATGACTATTTTTTCATACCTGAAGTGTTTGATGACCCATAAACCTTGAGAGTGAGGCTCGAGAGGTTTATGTGGTCATCAAACACCGAGGGTTTGAAAAAAAAATAGTCATAGGCACACACTTACCTATCTATTATTTCTTATAATTCCTGGTCATTTCTGCAACATTTAAAACCATTGAATTGTTGAAGGAATTAAGAAGAAAACTTTCTTTTAAACTTACTTTCAGGTCAGGGCTTCGGTATGTCGGAGAGCGAAGTAACGGCTCAGTACAGAAAAAAAAAAAACTATGATCTAAGAACTGCATTTGAAAGTAGAAAGTCCTTAACAAGTGTTGTTTTAATGAACAAGAGTGAAATCCTGCAGAGAAATTCATAAGTTGTACAGGATCCAAATGGAGTTGTCACAGCAATGTGGGTCAAGGGTTGTTGCAGAGATCTGTGGGTAAGAAGGACAGGGAAACATTAGGAAGCATCTCAGAACTCTATTTCATACCCATTTTTGGGCTGAAAAAAGAATATTTTGTGAGAAAGTGTGAGGAGTCCTAAAAGAGGTGTTCATTGGAGGACACAGTAAGTAGTGCTCTCGTTGTGCTGAGTGGAAGCTGTTAAACAGCTATGTTTAGGGATGAGTATTTTTGCAGCTGTGAGTGGTGGCCACACAAGCTCTTTCTATGGTGACTTTTCAGTTTTGGAGTGAAGTTCAGCTAAAATGCCGTAATAACCAGAAATCTGGTTATTACAGCATTTTGTTGATCTAGCTAAACCAGTTGTTAAAGGGGGTCACCAGTAGTCATATTAGGTTTATAATGACTGGAAATAGGCAGACCCACCTTTGCTTTCTAGTTATTTGTAATGCAAATTTATAGCAGAGGCAAGCTGTTGCAAAACTGCGAACAATACCAGGTACTGTACTGTACAAGGACTTGGATTTACAACTACTACTAGTACTCTTTATTTCAAATGTTTGAGATTTTTATGTTTGCTTGCACGCATGTGCGAGAAATATAGTGCCACCATACGAGTTTTCGTGGGTGTTGCACCCCTGCTTCCAATGCTCTGAGGGTTTTTGCAGGCATGGCCCCAGTGCATCAATGAATGTTTTAACTGTCTATGACAGCAGTTCAAATGCAGTGGCATACAGTTGAAAGCAAATGACTGCTCCAATCAGTGGTGGTAATGTGTAGGCAATTAGCATACTACCGTGCTGTCAGCAGTATGCAAATTGACCCACACGTCATCACCACTAATTGTAGCAGTGGTTGTATGCACACCCCAACCCCATTTGTTGTGTGCCGAGGGGGTGCCCAATCCCCCTAGGATCATGCACACTTCTCCCCCCATGCACACTGTATCTCTGACCGGGATGCCCAATCCCCATCGGCTCCAGCGCCCCCTCCAAAACAAACTCACAAACTTCCAGGTGCCATGCTGGGAGCCCAACCTAGCATGGGACAAGTACAGTGTCCTCATGGTCCCCCCCCCAACACTGTATGGCCAACGGGGGTGTCCAATCCCTCATTGGCTCCACTGCCCCCCAAACTTCCAGGTGCCATGCTGGGAGCACACTCCAGCGTGGCAAAAGTCCCACATTGTCTATGTAAAATTTAAAAAATCCTTTCACAAAAGAAAACGATCCCGCATTGACTCTCTTGCCCCCCAACCCGCCCACCCTCTGCATACCCGAGCTCCCCTCACTCCCCTCCTCACCCCATACTTACCTCTGGAGGCCAGCATGAAGATCTTCAGTGGACAGGGAACACGTTTGCACTCTTCAAAGCCGACTGCGAACTGAAGAAATGCCGGTAAGCTGTATAATGGCATAAATAGGGCTTTTTCAACTTTTGGTGCATATCTTGGTCATTTTTTTGAATTTTTGCACCAAATTTTCAACATGGGGTTTTTGAGACCCCACCTCATGAATTCAGTGACTGTCATTTGGTTATTCAGTCCTGAAAGGTGATATCGTGGTCACTGTGTGGAATCACCTTTTGGGACCGATTAATGAAATGACAGTGTCACTGTTCATGAGGTGGGCTCTCAAAAAGCCTATGTTGCAAATTTGGTGAAAAAATTCCCAAAAATTTACTGAGTTACGAGCGAGCCATGCCATGCAGTTTCCACTCACACTCGCAAATTCGTGAATTTGTAATATTTTCATTCCAGATTTTCAACATTGGCATTTTTTCACACCTCCTTATGAACAGTACAGCTCTCATTTTTCACTTCCTAGCTGAAATGTGTTTTCGCACTTCCAGCACAGAATAGCGCGGTCACTGCGGGAAATCAGTGTTCGGGACAGATTAAGAAAATCAGTGACACTGTTCATGAGCAAAGGTTCTAAAATGCCTATGTTGAAAGTTTGGTCACAAATGTCCATAAAATGACTGTGTTATGAGCGTGCGTTGAGCAGTTTCTATGCACCCTCGCAACTTCACAGATTTGTAATATTTTCACTCCAGATTTTCAACATTGGCATTTTTCCACACATCCTTATGAACAGTACAGCTGTCATTTTTCACATTCTGGCCAAAATGTGTTTTTACACTTACAATGCAGAATAGCAGTCGCTGTGGGAAATCACAGTAACACTGCTCATGAACGTAGGTCCCAAAATGCCTATATTGAAAATCTGGTGCAAAAAAATCCCCCAAATCATTGCATTACGGGTGTGCATTGCGCAGTTTCTATGGTCGCTCCAGATTTTCAACATTGCCATTTTTTTACACCTCCTCATGAACATAGAAACATAGACTTTGACAGCAGATAAAGACCGCTTGGCCGACCTAGTCTGCTCATTTCCCTACCTATAGGATAAGCTGCAGATCCTATTTAACCAACAGCCTATATCTTCCTACCCCCCACAAAAATTGCCTTATGTCTGTCCCATGCGTTCTTGAATTCTCCCATAGTTTTAGACCCCACAACCTCCTCAGTAAGGCTGTTCCATGTGTTCACCACCCTCTCTGTGAAAAAATACTTCCTCACATTGCCCCTGAGCTGTCCCCCCCCCCCCCCATCTTCAAATTGTGTCCCCTTGTTATTGCACAGTTCTTTTTCTGAAAGATGCTACCCTCTTGGACTTTGTTGATTCCACTGAGGTACTTAAAAGTTTCTATCATGTCCCCCCCCCCTCCTTTCCTCAAGGGTATACATATTAAGCTCCTTTAGTCTTTCCTAGTATGGCTTCTCTTGCAGACCCTGCACCATTTTAGTTGCCCTCCTCTGGACTGCCTCCATCCTGTCTATGTCCTTGTGGATATGGGGTCTTCAGAACTGGACGCAGTACTCCAGATGGGGTCTCACCAACTGTCTGTACAGAGGGATAACAACTTCCTGTTTTCTGCTGGTGATGCCTCTCCCTATACATCCCAGTATCCTCCCAGCCCTCCCTACTGCCTTCTCACATCACTAGCTTACCTTAAGGTCATCTGATATGATTACCCCCAGGTCCCATTCCATTTTTGTTGTTGTTACTACCTCCTCCCTCCTCCCCATTGTGTAATCTTCCCTTGGTTTTTGTTTCCCAGATGCATTATTTTGCACTTATTTGCATTGAATCCAAGCTGCCATACTTCTGACCATTCCTCCAACCTTGCCAAATCCTTTCTCATCCTTTCCACGCTCCCTTGTGTATCAACCCTATTGCAGATCTTTGTGTCATCTACAAAGAGGCATAATTTTCCTTCCAGTCCTTCTGCAATGTCATTTATAAAGACATTAAAAAGGACTGGACCCAGTACTGAACCCTATGGAACCCCAATAGGAACCCCTCTTTCTTCAGAGTGGACTCCATTTACAATTACCTTCTGTGTCCCATTGTTCAGCCAATGTTTTACCCAGACTACCACCCTGGGACCCACTTCCAGGCTGGTTAATTTGACTATTAATCTTTTGTGTGGGACTGTGTCAAATGCCTTGCTAAAGTCTAGGTAGGCCATGTCCACAGCCCCTTCCTGGTCTACTTCTTTGGTCACCCAGTCAAAGAAATCAATTAGATTTGTCTGACATGACCTTTCTGCTGTGAACCCAAGCTGCCTTGGGTCTTGTGTCCCACTGGCCTCTAGGTACTCAACAATTCTTTCCTTCAGAAGTGATTCCATCACTTTCCCTACCACAGAGGTCAAACTGACGGGTCTGTAGTTTCCTGCCTCTGTCTTGCTCCCACTTTTGTGAAGGGGTATCACATCCACCTTCCTCCAGTCTTCAGGTACCACACCATTCTCCCATGATTTTTTAAAAAGGATAGTCAGTGGTGTCACTAGTTCTCTCCTTAATTCTTTTAGAATTCTGGGGTGAATTCCATCAGGCCCCACTGCTTTGTCCACCTTCAGTTTTAGGAGTTCTTTCAGAACCTTTTCTTCTGTGAAAGGACTGGGATTGACCCCTCTAACCAGAGTGCTTCTGTTAATTGGATTAGGCACCTCCCCCTCCTCCTCCTCTTTTGTGAATACTGAGCAGAAGTATTCATTCAGTATCCCTGCTTTTTCACTGTCCCTCTCTGCCAACCCACCATCCATTCTATTCAGCCTCACTATCCCTCCCTTTGTCTCTCCACTCTCCCTGATGTACCTATAAAAGGTTTTATCCCCCTTTTTAACCAATTTGGCTATCTTTTCCTCAGTTTGGGCCTTTGTTATTCTGACTACCCTCCCTGCTTCCTTCTGCCTTAACTGGTACAGTTCTCTGTCCTGCTCCTTCTGTGTTCCCTTATACTTCTTACATGCTATCTTTTTCTCCCTAACCTTCACCGTCACCTCTTTTGAGAACCATAGTGGCTTTTTCTTTCATTTTGATTTATTTGCTTCACACAAAGGCTTGTTGCCTCTGTGATGGCAGTTTTGATATTTTCCCATTGTTGCTCCACCCCTCCTTCTAGCCTATTTGCTAGTGCTTTTCTAAGGCACTCTCCCATCTTGCCAAAGTCAGCCCTCCAGAAGTCCAGAACCCTCACTTTTGTATGGCTTGACTTTGTAGTGGAGTTCATCATGAACCACACTGTTTGGTGGTCACTTGTTCCCAGATGGCTACCCACTTCTAGGTCTGAGATCCTCTCACCGTCCCCATTTGAGAGTAAAAGGTCTAAGACTGCTCCCTCACGAGTGGGTTTCAAAACTAGCTGTCTGAGACATGCCACCTGAAGGGCATTGAGAATGACCCTGCTTTTGGGTGTGGCTGCAGCCAAGGTGCTCCAGTTTACATCTGGCATATTCATGTCCCCCATCAACAGTATCTCCCCTTTCTCTGCCATCCTAAGGATGCCTTCTATCACATCCTTGTCCATTCCCTCCCCCTGACATAGGGGTCTGTATACAACCCCTGTGCAGATTGTGGTGCCATTTTCAGTCTCTAAGGTGACTCACAGTGCCTCCTCTCCTCCCTGTTTACTCTTTTGTTCAGTTGCTTTTATCCCTTCCCTTACATAGAGAGCTACTTCTCCCCCTCTTCTCCCCTTCCTGTCTCTCCTGTAGGTTGTGCACATTGGTATGTGAACATTACAGTCATGGTTCTCTGTGTACCATGTTTCCGTGACTGCTACGATATCCAGGAATCACTCTTCCATCAAGGCCACCAGTTCAAGGAGCTTGTTGCTCAGACTACGGGCATTGGTACTCATTACTCTCCATTTCTTGATGGCCTTACCCCTTTTTGTCCCATCCCTGTCCTTATTGTGTTTGTCATTTTCTCCATTTACCCCTGCCCTTCTCCCTATTGACATTTCTATCTTGGTGTTTACCTCACTTACTACCCTGATCTTTTTGGGGGGCTAGGATTTCGCTGTTCCTTTCCAGTACCTCCCCCCCTTGGCTAGTTTAAATGCTTGCCAATGAAGTATTTAAACCTGTCACCTAGGATCCTGGTTCCCCTCCTGGACAGATGCAGATCATCACACCAGTATAGGCTGCATCACTCCAGGTGGACCCCCAGTCCCCAATGAAGCCAAATCCCTGAGCTCTGCACCAGTTTTTCAACCACTGATTGAATTCCATGGTGTGGAGCACCCTAGCCTCACCCATGCCATAGACAGGCAGCACCTCCGAGAAGGTTACCGTGCGTGCTACTTGTCAAAGGCACCTCCCCAACTCCACTAACTCTTCCTGCATTGCTCTGATCCCTTTCTTAGCCAGGTCATTTGTCCCTAGGTGGACAATGACATCCAGCTCCCTCTCCTGTGCAGCTGCTCCAGCGATCCTGAGGATTTGCTCCCTGTCCCTCCAAGCCATGGCACCAGACAGGCACCTTACCTCCCTCTCCCCTTCTTCCCCTAGTTCTGCCTTCCTAATAATGGAGTCCCCCACCAGGAGTTGTTTCCTTCCCCTGTGGGGTCCCATGCCACCCTCCTGTGGGTCTCCTTTGTGGAGGTTCCCAGCATCCTCCTTAGTCTCTACTGTGGGTGCCTCCATAGAGGAACTACAATTTGCCAGAATACCATATGAATTGTGGAGAGGTACAACTGGAGGGATGCACCTCTGTTCCACCACCCTCACCCTCCCTGAGCCCACTGTGGTCCAACCACTCCTCTTCCTTGGCAACCTCTGAGGCAACAGCACTGGCACTGGTGTTCCCTGGGTGGGAGAGGAGGTCCCACAAATCCTAGCCAACTCAGCCTGGAGATGAATAACCTTCTCCTTCAGCCCAGAGATGTGCCTGCAGATGGGACAACACCGCATCCTCCAGAACGTCTCCCAGAAGACTGCTGCTCCACAGCCACTTTACTGCAGCAGTCATTTTTCACATCATGTTGGAAATGTGTTTTCGCACCTGTGGTGCTAAATGGCACTGTCACTGTGTAAAATCACCTTTCGGCTAACAAACTGATAGTGTCACTGTTCATTCAGTGGGGTCACAAAAAGCCCATGTTGAAAACAGAGTTAAAATACCAAAACACATCCAGCTCCTTATGTGTTTCCGACCATAACGCCCTACCCTGTAGGGTCTGACAGGCATCTGCTCTACCCTATAGGGACTGACAGGTGTCATGGGTGTGACTTGGGATTGTCAACAGTAATGCTCATGCCATTCCACCCCCCACCCCTACCCTGCAGCCAGTGACAGGCATCGAGGTGCACCTTGGACTCTTTGGCCCCAGAGTTCACACCATTCTACTATACTGCACCCATTTCAGCATATTTCTTTATGGAATGAGGTCAGTATAAAGTTCAAACACCCCAAGGCACACCTCAACACTTGTCAGTGTCTGCAGGGTAGAGTGAGGTGAAATGTCGTGACCACTATGGGTGACGACCCAAAGGCATACCCCAATGCCTGTCCATTTCTGCAGGGTGGGGGGTTGAGTTGGCATCAGTTCAATACATCACTGCCATTCCTATACTGCATCTCTCTAACTCCTGCACTTCCACTGCTAATGCCAGCAAGCAAACATTCGGCATTGACAAATGCTCGTTTCTCATTAGTGCTATACTGGGGCTGACTGCTCACAGAGAGTGCGCTGGTTTTTTTAGCCCCTGTCCAGAGACTGTACTTGCACTGTTGTCCATGTATGAACACAATCCTGTTCAACAGTCAAGCAGTACAAGGAAAGTGCAGGGAATGTGAATGGCAGGAGTATAGTACATTAAGTATATTACGTGTGTGGGAGAGAAGGATAAGAAGTGCCACAGTCCTTATGCAACTATGTTGTTAAGTAGAAAAATTATTGGCTGCCTCGCAGTTTTCTGACCCTCTTAATATCCCCCTTCATGACTGGTGGTGCAGGCAGATGTCCAAGGGGCTGAACCATAAAGAGTTGCAGTCTCCTAGTTTCCAAGTTTCTGGCATTTTTATGTCAAATAAAACCCTCCCCACTTCACCTCTGCCAACTAGCTAGCACTCCATCTGTCAGCATGTCTAACTAGATGATGTCTGTCCCCATTCAAAACAGAGCATATACATGAGAACACACACACACACACACACACACACACACACGTGCACACACACACACCAGCACTCCTCAAGGCAGGAAAGAGAAAAACAAGACATAGGATGGGATACTGCATGTTGGGTGGAGAGGTGGATTAAATCAGGAAACCGGGACAATTGGCAACTGGAGAGAATTTATTGTTCATATGGTATCTGTCAGTCACAGTCAGATTGAATGATGGGATAATGATCAGCTGTTTGTGGAACCATTCATTTTACTGTGGACTTTTAGATGAGATTATAAAATGGTGATGTGTATTCCTTTCTCCTCTTGTTTCATTGCACTATTATTGTTAGGGGATAGTGGTATGGCAGGATTTCAGTGAGGACTGGAAGTGGAAGTATTTGTATCACATGCTGATTCACAGGTTCGAATCCCACCTGAACACGTGAAACCCCAGCAGGCAATGAAAAACACACACACACACACACACACACACACACACACACACACTCACACACACCTTTAAAATGACTTATTTTCATTCATCTTTAATATATGTACATGATTATGAACTGGGGATCATAAATACAGGAAACTGATTGGCCGAGAGGTTTTTGAAGCCGTGAAGAAATCGGGCTACATCATCATGGCTTCAAAAAACCTCTGGCCACCAGCCTCCTTGCCTACAGAAAATGTATCTGCCAGCAACGTTCACCACATCCCTCAATCCACAACACAACACAAAATGCCAGCACAAACAACTGCCCCGGTCTACACCATTTAGAGCTTGACACACAGAATAGGGCACCGCTTATACAAATAAACTGCAGCCAACTGTAGCACACAAACGGACTGTGTCCCTACAGTAGCCCACAGACACACACCTTATGTAACCTCTGACTGACAATTAACCCCTGCCCACTGCAGATTAAAACCGCTCCTGACGGCAAAACAAAACTGCTGCTGATGGCCCGAGTCCCCGATTAAGAGCAAGAAGAAAAGCAAGCAAAAAACACAGAAGCAGGGTAACTCAGCAGAAACAGCCCTCCATGAGCATTTTTACCCATTCTGTTGCTCTCCCCTTTCAACAGCTACTCCAGGTACTTCACGATTAGCACCACAAAATGGAGATATCCACCTCCATTGGTTCCATTCAGATTGTGCTTCTCAGCAGATGGTAATTTAAAAAAAAAACAACACACAAATCTTCACCCGGTCCCACAGCAGACCAGGCAGAATGACCAGATCAAATGGGAAAACACATTTTAAAACTCGGAGCAGTGGTGGCACAATGCAACAGAGTTCCACAATCTCTACTTACAACAGTGCCACCTGTTGCTCAGAAACTATTTTTTGAAAAGATATTCCTCCAACACACAATAAAAGGCATTTTCAGAAGGTTTTAAAAAATTTTTTTCCTATTTTTTTCTGCTAAAACTTTAAAGCCAGTTCATAATAGCAATAAGGCACTCCAGGGTGTGGTATATCATGGGATATCATCACTTCTCGGATGGTTGGATTCACTCGGCCTGCAGCCTCATGCCCAACCACCCGAGGCGTGATGATATCCCATGATATACCACACCCTGTCATGCCTTATTGCTTAATTATACCATGGACATAAAAAGAAAGGCAAAATCCTGTATTGTGATTGGCTGGCACCTTTGTGCTGTGGTAAATCATACAATATACCCGCGGCAAAAGTGTCAGTCAGCCGTATCTCTATTATTATTCTGACCTGCCAAGCAGGAAAGTTCAAACCCGCCATCTCGAAACACCGGTAGACCACAGTCTCACTGGCAAACCACCAATGTAAAAGGTGTAACTTACGCAAAAAAAGAAACAAAACACTGTGCCAACTGAAATTAAGGATGAAAAACAGCATTTGTCAACTGTTTCCCCATAACCACTTCCACCCTGATCACCTCGCAATTATTTTTTCACTGTCCGCTCAGCCTGGCTCCGTTGCCACTTTCCCAGACCATGACACTTCACGACTCCACATGTACTCCCTATCTGATACAGTCCTGCTATCTCTCTTCCTTACATTCCAGGTTTCGCTGTCTGAATCCCTACTCTTGTCCAAAAATCCTAAACAAAAAAAAGCCGGCAGAAAAGAAAATTCCTCTGAATCTATCTCCACAATGCAAACATCAACCCGGAAATTGTGTTACACCAGCCCATTACAGCTGTCAGCACACGACACACTCACAGCTTCCCCCACAAATGGCACCCTCTCTTTAAATGAAAAAAAAAATGGGCTGCATTACAATACATAGGAGCAACTCCATAGCTACGGCAACAGCTCTAGTGACCAAGGACAGCCCTAGAAGCATTATTTTTTCCAGCGGAGCAATAAATCCAATAAAAATAATTTCAAATAAAAAAAATGTTTTTCTTTCTTTTTCTTGTCACAAAAATAAGACAACCATGGTATAATTGCAATAAACCACTCCAGAATGTGGGTTATGCTGGGATTTACCATGGTTGGTCTGGATTTGGCTATGAGGCCGCACCAGCCATGGTGAAACCCAGCATAACCCACACCCTGTCGTAGTTTATTGCTTAATTGTCCAACACAACCTGCCCACCCTCCACAACCCCCATACACACACAAGCAAATATAGAACTTCCAATTACTCATTTTTATGTTGGTCCGCACTTGCGCGCCAGCTGACATATTGCAGTAGTAGCAGATATGGAGCTGCAGTCACCGTGGGAGAATGCAGGGCACGCATTAGTAGGTGCGTCCGTCATTCCCCAATAAGCTAGCTACAGGCGCTGACAGCAGGCATACCTAATGTGGCATCCAGATCTAAGAAAAGGTCTGCTGCAATGAAAGCTAAGCTTGTCATGCAGCAGACGTGCCCTTCCTGGTGAAGCCTTCCAAAAAACATGGCGGCAGTGACTGCCACCGCTGCCTGTCACAATGCCATCAGCATAATGTCCCACCTCCCATTGCAACTGTGTGCTGAGGGGGTGCCCAATCCCCCTCAGCATCATGCACCGCCCAAAAGTCTTTCTTTGCTGACGGGGGCCCCAATCCACGTCGGCTTCAGTCCCCATTCCCAGTTCAATCTGGCGATGGGGGAGCAGACTCCCTGTCGGCATAATGCCCCCCTGGTTTGTTGTGTGCCAAGGGGGGTGCCCAATCCACCTCGGCTCTCCCGCCCAAACTGATATTTGCTGATGGTGGTCACCAATCCCCTGTCAGCTACAGCCCCCCCTAACAAAAACAACTCAGGTGGCATGCTGGGAGCCCACCCCAGCATGCCAAATGTCCCTAAAATTAAAAAAGTCCTGCAATGTTTTTTTCTTTTTAACCCCTGTAAAACAGAAAACGGCCCCGCCTCGAGTCTGGCGGCCCTTCCCCCAACCCATGCCCACCTCCTGCTCACCCTGCCTTCCCACACCCCCCCCCCTCACCCCATACTTACCTCCGGAGCTTGGAGCACAATCTTGTTGGACCGGAACACATCTGCACTCTTCAAAGCTGACTGGAACTAAAGAAATGCTGGTAAGCTGCATAATGGCATAAATAGGGTTTTTTCAACTTTGGTGCATATCTCGGTCATTTTTGGGAATTTTGGCACCCAATTTTCAACATGTGGTTACTGGGCCCTCTCCTCATGAGTTCAGTCACTGTCATGGCGCTATTCGATCCTGAAAGGTGATTTTGCAGTGACTGTGTGGAATCACCTTTCGCGACCAATTAATGAAACGACAATGCCACTGCTCATGATGTGGGCTCTCAAAACGCCTATGTTGCACATTTGCTGGGAAAAATCCAAAAAATGTCTGTCTTACGAGTGTGCATTGCGTAATTTCCATGCAGGCTCATAACTTCAGGAATTTGTAATATTTCATTCCAGAGTTTCAAAATTGGCATTTTCCCACACCTCCTTATGAATAGTACAGCTGTCATTTTACATATCCTGGCTGAATTGCGTTTTCGCACGTCCGGCGCAATATAGCGTGGTCGCTGTGCGAAATCAGTTTTCAGGACAGTTTCAGGAAATGACAGTGACACTGTTCATGAGCAGAGGTCCTAAAATGCCTATGTTGAAAATTTGGTGACTAATGCCTATAAAATGACTGTGTTACAAGTGCATTATGCGTAGTTTCACACACCCTCGTAACTTTGCAACTCTGCAATATTTTCATGCCAGATTTTTTTAACACTGGCATTTTTTCACAACTCCTTATGAACAGTACAGCTGTCATTTTTCACATCCTGCCCAAAATGTGTTTTCGCACCTGTGGCACACAATGGCGTGGTCCCTGTGGGAAATCAACTTTTGGGACAAATTAACAAAATCAAAGTGCCACTGTTCATGAGGGGAGGTCCCAAAATGCCTATGTTGAAAATGTGCCACTGCAGGGTGGGGGTGAGGTTGGCGTCACTTCAACACTTCACCACCATTCCTATTATACATCTCTAACTCCTGTACTACCAATGCCAATACCAGCGAGACAACATTTGGCATTGACGAATGCTTGTTATTCCAGATGTAATGCATGCAATAGTTATTTGGCATTGTCAACAGTGAACAAAGCAATGAGCACTATGCAGCCATGAGGTATAGAGACCCATATACTATTTTTTAACTGGTATGTATATAACAGAGAAATTAAATTGCTGAATATTTTTAAAATTATTTTTTATAATAGTTTTTGAAGTTGGTGACATGAGAGGGAAGCGTGAGGTCTTATGCATTATGATGAAGTTCTGTGATGTGCGGCCACTGTACATGATTATGTGTGAATCTGTGTGCTGTTTGTTGGGGCCTGGTTACTAGAAAAACAAGTTGTGTATTTTTTTGATTATGTTGACTTGGTAACAGGAATTATTTCTGAAGCTATAGACTCCGCTTACTGTGTGCTGTGTTGAACGAGGTAATTTACAAAGAGTAGTCAGAGTAGTCAGAGCTGTGGATTCCAGTTTGTACTAATGTAACTGTGGGCGTGTTATTTTCAGGTCTAGAACTGTTTTCGATAAACTACTGATGAAACCTAATGGAACATGTCAATTTCTGCAATAACGTATGACATGTTTGTTAAGTAGAGATCACATTTACCAGTAGTTTTCTAAGGTACAGCTGTCTGAGATCCTTGTCTCTGGGGAGAATCCGGTTCTAGTTATACTTTGGTGGGTGAGCAGCTGAGTAGAGCTGTTATTCCATGTCATTTGAACTTAAAGTTGTCTTCTCAGCTGTGTTTGTCAGCTGGCCAAGTAATGTATCAAACTATCAAATAACAGAAAATCCAGTTCACTTGTTTATCCGCACTGTAACCCCCACCCCCACAGCCCTCTTACCAAGCAACTCAGACAGATACCCAAGAAGATACAGTACCATCTTTATGCCATGCATAATGTTCTTTCCCATTCTCTGCCATAATATTCATGAGGTGTGAGACTGTTTTCTGTATTTCTTGTGGGATGAGTGGGATATTTTAAACTGTAAACTGTAAATCACTAGGAAAGGAATGTTTCAAGATGACTCAGAGGGAGAGCATTAATCTCAGTAGGGCGAGCTGGAGTCTGTTTTGAGCTCTGGTCCTCTTTGTTCTGTTCTGTACACTATTCTGCTTGTTGCAGTGATCAGTGTCACTTGCCACCTCTTATTGTAATGTAATCAGCCTCTTAAAGTATCCCATATTCAGTTATGTCTATATATAACTGTTTCTAATGGCATTACATTTGCTATAAGCACTCACCGGGGTTGCCTTACAGTGCTTGGGTTGGGTAATCAGGGGTGACTTTGAGAAGTGACATCTGTTCTAATAACAGGTGTATGGCGATCTCCTGTGGTGTTGCATTTCAAACCACCCATCAACGTTAATGATCAAGCCCTATCAAGGGGACAGGAAATATTATATGATTTGTACACACGTCTATCAGCATTCATTTATACTGTACTGTGACAACCCATTTGATTAATAAGAAACTTAAATTAATTAAATGTGTGTCTTTTTTTTTTCCAGTGGGATAAAAAAAATGGTTGCTCATGTGTCTTATGGTAGGCAGTTTCCTTCATGATTCAGCGCAGGCATCAGAGTCCAATGATGTGGTTGTTTGTGCACTGGCACCTTTTATATCTGAGTGCGAGTGCCTGAACTGACACCGAGTCATAAATTTCTGACAAATGGTCCAGAAACAAGTTTCATTTAATACAGTACATGGTGTGTTTAACATTCTTTTCTTGTGTTACTGGTTAGTCTGAGTATGGCAAATTTCATATGACATTGTATTTTGCTAATTTCATCATCCTTTATTTGATAGCAATGCTTTCCTCCACCCCATCACCCCATTAATGCAAACTATGATTTAAGGAAACTATAATAACGTGGTCATAGCATCGTCTGTCAGTGTGACCAGGACTGGGGTGACCTTACATCCTCAGTTAACATTAGAAACCGGCATTTCAAGTATCATGAAATAGGTTGCCTGGTGAGTATGCACTCTGGCGACATCAGTTAAAATGAACATAGGCTTCAATAGCCTCAGTTTCGCTTCAGTTACTACTTTAACTATAATTACCAATGCTGGCTGTTAGACAGTGGGGTAACCAGTAAACTACATTTCTCATTATCAGTTTTATCACCTGTCATTAAAGATATTGAACCATTTTTATACTGCTCAGTAAGCAAACAAACAAAAGGTGTATGCATATTGGGCCCTATGCATGATGCCAATACAACATAGAAACAAGGCGCATTGGCATTGATATGCGTGAATGCTACAGAGTGGGGTCCCATGGACCCCATGTGGCATTCATGAACTGGGCACAAGATAGATGCATGCCTCAGCCCCCAGGCATCTGGACAGCAATGCACCGGGGGTGGATGGGGGGCATTGCAGCACTACACTCCATGCACTATGGTGTGTAGTGCTGCTCGCGGGGGTGTGGAGGAGGGTGCAGTTTACGGCAGGGGAGACCCTGCCATAACTCACTATGTGCCACCTTACAAGTGCACCTCCAATCGCAGCACCCTTCCTCCATGCCACCCCAGCCCAATAGGATGACAGCAAGGGCTGGGGCATATGGGTGGGCCGGAACCCATACAGCGCTGGACCCCCCATGGACAAGGCATCCCATCCCCCACTATCCTGGCAGACCCCCCTATCACCTGGCAGTGTCCAGGACCCCAGCATCCACTGATGTACACAATTCCCCCCACCCCATGGCACCGACAGGGCGAGGGGGATGTTGTCAGTGCAGCGGTGGGTGGATGGGGGTTCACTGCTCATGTGGTGGCAGAGGTAGTGGGGGCAGCCTGTGGCCTGGCACCGAAGGGGATTCTGTGTGTGTGTGTGTGGGGGGAGGGGGTTCACAGACTGCCTGTGGTGCTCAGGGGTGCAGGGTGTGGTGTTGGGGTCTGGGGGGTATGCAGGAGTGGGATCAGGGGACATCTGTGCTGGGGGCGGCCTGTGGAATGGGGGGTGGGGTACCACTGCTGGGAGCCTGTCTGGTGCCGGGAGGATGCCATGCATTTTGGGCTAGTAGAGATGTCCACTGGATGTCCGGGGCATTCTATGTGGGTACGGGTGCCTGCGGTGAGCACTCAGACCAGACCCACGCCGTGCCACATGGAATCTACTGTGGGACCTGTGCTGGACATCTGATTGGATGCCTGGCTGTGTCCACTACTCTGACCGCAGCCACCCTATATGGCTGTGTATGCTGGGAGGGGTGGAACCACGGACTGATGGCAGCTGTTAGTGAATAATGGCTGGTGCACACCCAATGGCAGGTGCAGAGCTGTGCAGGTGGGTTACACACTTTTGTCATGTAACTTGCTCCCATTAGTGCATAGGATCCATTAATTGCACAGTAAACGAGGTGTTGCTGCTAAAAAAAAAAAAAAAGACAAAGAGGCTGTTATCTCGGATGGGAGTTCTGTAAATTGGAGTTGAGTTAAAGGGTTAGTTAGACAAGTGCACCAAAAATGTGTTTTGCATTTTTGCTGGCATGCAATCAGTATAAGAAATGTAATCAAACATTGAGTAATGGGAGAATATTTACTCCACCCCACTGCTGGGCTTAGTTGAGAAGTGCTACCAGTTAAAAGTTGATTTCTGGCCAGCCCAGAGGCACTGAGGATTGAGGCACTGAGTGCCACACCTCGCTCCCCACTGGCGACCTTTTTTCGATAGTGAGCAAGGGCCACCAGGGGTCAGCTGGGGGGGGAGGGAGGGATATGCATTGAGTGTTGGAGAGATTACTCTCCTTTCCCGGGTGGGTGGGTTGCCACTCCCCACCAAATGACTGCCCCCAGGTGGAGGCCTGATGGATAGTGCAGGACAGATGAGTGGCACAAAGGGAAGGCCTTGCAGGTGGCAGTGTGCACATGCCACCACACAAGCACAAGCATCCATGCATGCAGCAAGGGAGGGAGAAAAAGCAGAAAATGGAGCTGGCAGACTCCGTGATGGCTTGGGCACACCAGTGTATCAGCCTCTCAGACTTCTGGATTGTGCTTCAAAGAGGGGGGAGCAGGCACTCTTCTGTCTGGCCCCACTATGGGGTGTAATCTGTAGGGGAACTATTGGGCATAAGGCTGAATCTGGGGTGGCCAGGCTCGGAGGACGAGCCCTCTGAAAGAAGGGCTGGAACTGCCTCCCAGCTCCGTGGAGGTGGAGAAAAGTGTTAAAAAATGTTTTTAATTTTTACTAACTAGCCATTGTAAAGGAGTTGATCATGCTGCTCCTGTGGGCCATTGGCAACTTTTTGGTGTTGGAGTATCTGTTCTAACGCAACCAGGTACCAGGTGACAAACTCTCTTAGTTCATTTGTGTTCAGGAGCAGGGTGGTCAAGGTCTGTCTTCTGTACATGGTATGACTTCTGGTGTATGTGTGGGGGTATTGTCATGTGATACTGCTGCCACTATACAGTGGTGGATGACGGCTATTGTAGGAGACACACACACACACATAATCCAGTTTAAATGATTAGGGATCTGCTTCCAGCATTGCCTCCTGCCTGTCTACTCCCTGCGCTCCTTACTGGCTCGCTGTATGATATGCTTTAGAATACGGCTCTACTAGTATTCAGTGCTCCACAGTCATCTCAGAAAAGAAAAAGAGAAAAAATACATGGCTTCAGTAAACAATTTTTCTACAACATGCCCATTATGCACGTCTACCAGTGAGCAGGCACTGATCTGAAGAAAGTCGGGGGCATGAACAGCTGAACTGGCGCAAAACTACAAATATTAGTTAGCAATCATTGAGTGCTATATGCAATAATGAACAGCAGAGATGTCCCCTATAATCAAGGGGGCTTGTGAATCTGGTATGTGTGAGAGAGTGTGGCTGCAGACAGCAGTGAATGGAATCATTGCAAGGATAAACATGCAAGTCTGTATATGCTGAGATTCTGGGTTTAATGTTTTTCCTTTAGTTTTTTATCAATAAGACAGATGAAAACACAGACTGACATATAACACTCGAATCAACAGACAAAGCCGTAAAAGTGGATAACATAATTTTTGTGCTAATAAGTACATTCACATAAATTATTGATTCATACATAGATCAGAATACAATCTATATTTTAACCATTGTCAGGACATATTAAGAATATCACAGGAATCATATTTAGAGCACTGCTCACTTATTTTGAATATCTTTCAAATGCTATAATCTACTTAGATGTCAGGCATCCAGTTAGCCATTTTCCTAAAGCCTTACGTCTAATTTTGGACTGCAGTTAGAGTGACCAGTTTGCCACATTTTTCCTTGCAGAGATGCTTTGTATGAATTGAAACTTGTGCATTCAAACCCCAGGAAGTCTTACTGTATTCTGACAAATGCAGCTGGCCCTTCCAGTTGAACTACCCCGGTGATGAAAGAGTTAAAAGCCTATATGATAACAGTGGAACATTCAATAGGCTCGAGCTCAGTTTTCAAACCACTGTCCCTGGTACATTCTGTGTAACTGCCAGATTCTTTACTCTGCCTCGGAGATTTCGCCTCGGCTGTTTGGTTGAAGTAAAAGTTTCATCGGTTTCTATAACCACCGTTTATTTTATTTGCATTTTTAAACTTCTGTCCTTCAGTTACAGGTTAGACTAGACTAGGTTTCCTTCTTTTCTGCAAGTTTTTGTTTTCCAATTGGTTTTCACAACTGGGAGGAAATAGAAGATTTTTTCTTATCTTGTGAGGTAAAAATTTATAGTCTTATTTGTTTTTTCTCATGTTAAGGACTGGTAGATTTTGGTTACAGCAAACAAGTGTTTTTCTTGTTTTTTTCCTCAGCTGCTAAACCAGTTGTTAACCAGATATCTTCTCTTATCCAGGTCTAAATCGCCCACTGTGGATAAGTGTTAAAAAAACCTTTTTCTCAGTTGTTGTTCTGTCACAGAAACCCAAGAAAAGAACCAGTCCCACTGGGTTTCAATACTGTACCGAGTGCGGTGAACCTTTTGCCAAGGCTGATATGCATCTTTTTTGTGTAGTCAGCCTTCGGTTTGATCACCTCCAGGCAGATTGTGAAATCTGTAAAACTTTCCCTCTGTCTATGCTGTATAGGTGACTTAACAGACTGCAGGAGAAAATGGCTGAGAAATCAACTGACACAGAAGGTCGCTCTAGTTCCACGACCAAAGATAAACCAGTGGAACAGGAGGGGGTGCCCTCTAACCAGGGTGACATCTTCACTGATACAGGCCTTGAAATGCCTGCAGCAAAAAAGAAAGAAAAACAGCCAGTTCAGAACTGCAGAAACATGTGGCTGTGATTCCAACTGCTGAAGAAATAGTGAAAGCCATTAGAATTATCCAATCTCTTCAGACTGGTTCAGGCAAACCAGGTCACCATGTAACAGCTCAAACTCCAGTTCAGACACTGGGTAGTTCTCTTCCCTCTGGTTCATTTGAGCCGGAGTCTTTATATGAACAGGAATGAGAAGAGGAGGAGGAGGAGGAAGATTTTGGTGAGCAAATTGAACCTGAGGTCTCACCAGACCACCTGGACCCTGAGTCCCCCTCCTCGTCCCTCTGGGAACCCACTTCCCACTATGCCTTTATAAAGAAAGGTGGCTGAAGCTTTGGAGCTGCCTGCTCAGGAGGCTTCTGAGGAAGACGAGCCAGATTATGTTGAGATGACAGATGTGCCTCCTTCCAAGAGACATCTGATACCCATCCACAAGTCCCTAAAAAGGCAGACCATGAAAATTTTGCACACCCCAACAACTATACCTCCTGTGGGTAAAAAAAGTGGACAGGAAATACTCACTGGCTGGTAATGGCACTGACTTTTTATTTAGTCACTGCAGTCATAAGAGGGTGGTACAGGCTGCTGCTTATGAGAAAGTAGGTATCCCCTTGGCTTCGCATTTTCCTGAAAAGGACTCCAGAAAAATCTATTCTCTGGCTAAGAAGGGGTACCTGGAGGATTTCCTGTGTATAAAGCAAGTCCCTTTACATGGCCTATGTTTCAAGGTACTAGAAGTCCTTGTGTGAATCCATCTAAGAACTGGCCAGCAAGGCACCTCCTCACCTGGCAGCTGAACTGGAGGAGCTTGCAAACAATGGAGCGGAAGCAGCTGAATACCAGTTCCACATGGCTGTGGGTGCTAATAACAGTGCTTCTAGAGTGATGGCCACTGCTGTGTCTCAAAGGAGGTTTGCATGGTTAAGATGCACTGACCTCTCACAGGACACCTAAACTAAGGCCCTGGATTTTCCCCGGTGCAGAATTCTCTCCTTGGGGCTCAGACAGAGGCGTATGTGAAAAAGATGGATGAATACAGAGTGGCATACAAGAGTGCTGCAGCCAAGGAGAAGGCTGTCACTCCTCAAAGACAGCAAAGTAGGGGAGGCAGGGGCAGACCCTATCAAAGGCTACTTCAGGGGTAGAGGCAGAAGAGGTGCTGGTCATGCTGGACCTAACCCTCAGCCCAAGACCTCTACCAAATAGACCCCCTGAGGTGATTGTCTGGGTGGCCTCTCCTTCCCCAGTAGGAGGCAGGCTGGCTTATTATTTCCAGGCTTGGAAACCCATTACCACAGACAAGTGGGTCCTGGAAGTAACAAGCTGGGGTCTTGCTCCAAGCTTCAAGTCATTTCCAAAAATAACAGTAAGACTTTTCAAACCTACCACAAAATCAGAATCAGCCCTACTGGAGGCAGAGGTATCCACTCTGCTGCAAAACAAAGCAGTGGAACCTGCTCCATTCACTTAGAGGGGAAAAGGGTTGTACTCAGGGTATTTTCTAACCTTGAAGAAAAACGAGGAGTGGCAACCCATTCTGGATCTAAGATACCTGAACAAGCATCTTACAAAACCAAAATTCAAAATGGTCACCATGGCTTTGATCCTTTCCACTCTAAGACAGGGGGATTGGCTGGCATCCCTGGATCTCAAGGACGCCTACTTTCATATCCCAATCAGGCAGTCTCACAGAAAATACCTCAGGTTCAAGCTGCCTTCAGGCCATTATCAGTTCAGGACCCTGCCATTTGGCCTGTCCTCAGCACCAAGAACCTTCACAAAGTGCCTGGCAGTAGTCGTGGTACAGTCTTCCCTTATTTGAATGACTAGCTAGTCATGGGGCATTCACCCCAACAGGTAGAGGAATCTCTGATCACAACCCAGGACACCTTGCAGTCTCTAGGTTTCCTGGTAAATCTCAAGAAATCAATTCTAAAGCCAGTCCAGCTCCTAGAATTTATAAGGGCAGAGCTGGACACAATTTGGGCAATAGCTATCCTGCCACAAGCAAGGCTGGACAGCTTAGTCCAGCTAGCAGCCTCCTTCCAGCTACATGTCCCTCAACCATCAAAACATTTTCTTCAACTCCTAGGCCATGTGGCTGCAGCCACTGCTGTAGTCCCAGGGGCCAGGTTCCAAATGAGGGATATTCAATTCCACCTAAGGTCCTTTTCATCCCAGAGAAGGGATTCTCTGTCCAAGGTGGTGCCAGTGACCACTACACTGATACAAACACTGCAATGGTGGGAGGACAGGGACAGCCACAGGATGGGGATCCCTTTGCCACAGCAGTCTCCTACTGTGGTGCTGACCATGGATGCCTCCTTCCTAGGGTGGGGAGCCCACCTAGGGGTACAACAATGCACATGGCACATGGACCAAACAGGAGTCTCTGTTGCACATAAATATGCTGGAACTCAGAGCAGTGCTACTGGTACTGTACTAATTTGCTACACTAGCGCAAGGGAAGGTGATTCAGGTCAGAACAGACAACACAGCCACCATGTACTACATAAACAAACAGGGAGAGACCAGGTCCTCTGCCCTGTGCACAGAGGCCATGGAGATCTGTAATCTGGCCTACTCCCTCAAGGTATCCCTGTCAGCAGTCCACCTGCCAGGCACAGACAATGTTTTGGCAAATGCACTCAGCAGGATCAAGCAGAACCATCATGAACGGACTCTGAACAGGAAAGTCCTGCTAGCAATGTTCAGGAAATGGGGCACCCCAGAGGTACTCTAGACCTCTTTGCAGTCTCAGACAGTCATCAGTTACTCCAGTACTGCTGCAGACCACCTGTCTGGTGCTCAGTGTCCCTGGATGCCCTGATCTTGGATTGGATAGACAAGTTCTTGTATGCTTTCTCTTCATTTCCCCTGATATTCAGGGTGCTAACCAAACTCAGGGGTCAGCCTGCAACAATGATTCTGATTGCCCAAGACTGGGCCAGGCAACCATGGTACTGGATGTTACTGACTCTGTCAGTCACCTGTCCAATTTGCCTCCCCAGGAGGCACAACCTTCTGACCTCCTCCCAAGGGAGGATCTTATACCCCAACCTCAGGTCTCAGACTTAAGGGCATGCCAGCCACAAAAAGGACCATTGCACAATGGATCATGGCCTGTATTCAGTTCTGATATGTCAAACTGGGTAAGGAGCCACCAGTGGGCCTGAGGGCTCACTACCAGGAGGACAGTTGCTTCCATAGCAGCTGCAGGGAATGTTCCCCTTCTTGAGATCTGCAAAGCAGCTACATGGAAAACTGTTCATACATTCAGCAAATACTACTGCCTGGATACCCAAGTTAGGAGTGATGCCAGGTTTGGCACAACAGTACTGCAGAGCCTATTCCCTAAGAAAGTTCTGTGCCCATCTCCAAGGGGCACTGCTTGGTAGTCTGCATTTGTCAGAATACAGTAAGACTTCCTGGGGTTTGAAGAAAAAGTTATTTACCATAGTAATCCTGTTTCTTCCAAGGCAGTCTTATTGTATATTGCACATTGCTTATGCTCAAACACTTAGCTAGTGAGGGGCAGACTAGATGGGCCAAGAGGACCTTTTCTGCTGTCAAGTGCTATGATTCTATGGTATTAATGTGGTGCGGTGTAAGGCTGGGCATAAGTGAAAAGCTGATACAGTAGGTGATTTGTGGAATTTGCAACTCAGCCATAAATGGAAACACAACGTCCAAACTAGATTCAAAAAATCACAATAATTAAACCCGGAAGTATTGGAACACATCCATTGTATCGATTGCAGAATGTTCATACTCATAGTTAAACTACTTCTGTTATTGCAGGGTATCAATAAAGTGCTTAATAAGTCTGAGTACAAATAAGTGTTATGTACTGTGCAAATTAATTACAGGAAGCTAAACAACTCAGTAATAGTTGGATCAGCTGTAAACATGTATAGCTATTTAGAAACTTTTTTTGAAATGCAGTATCTGTCATGGGGCCGAGGATGCGGAAGGAAGACAAGGACACAGCGTATATGGTGCAACACACCTCAGTGTGGTTTTATTCAAGGAAATCACATAATCCAACAGTAAATCAAATGCAAAACAATTCAAAATAAAAAGTCAATAACATAAAAGTCCATCACACCTTCACTTACAGGATAGATGTAGTGACCAGTGAATAGAGGAGCAGCAATATTCCTTTGCAGTAGGTGTGACCCTCAATTAGGCCTTCACATCTGGATCTCCAATACTCTCCTAGAGGCAGCAAGAGAAGGACTGAGATCTCACCTCTGCCAAGGCTAGGCAGCTATTCAGCAGAGCTGATCTTTGTATCTTTCTTTGCAGTTTTTATAACCACCCTGTTGATCACTAGATGCATCCCTTCATCTTATTAGGCTTTGAAACAGAGGTAAAAATGGTAAAACATAAAGTCAAAGCAGACACACAAACAGCAGTTAGGGCATAGACTTCTTTAGGCCAATATCTGCACTTTAAAGCATTAGTGTAACAGGTGTAACGGCTGTAGTGCTGTGTATGTAAATATACTTTAAGTCCCATCCTCATCACTGCCTAGTAGCCAGGGACAGCCTTCCTGTAAGAACTATCAGTAATCTAGAAAGGAGACTGACCCCACCCTAAGCAGCCAAACTGCATGCAGACACCAGTTACTAGCAAGCAGCAGATAAGAGAGATATAATTTCCTCTTTCTTGACCAAAAAAAAAACAAACAGAAACTTCTTGAAACAGCTGTGATGTGACAGGGTCCTTTCACAGAAACTTAATGTAACACGTTCTTTGGCCCTGGTATAAACTTGGGGGGGGGGGGGGCACAAGTATTTGTAACTGCATGTATGTTTGTTCATAGAAACATAGACTCTGACAGCAGATAAGGACTGCTTAGCCCACCCTGTCTGCCAATTTCCCTACCTATTGGATAAGCCGCAGATCCTAGTTTTACCAAGCCTGCTTCCTCCTAACTCCCACTAGAATTGTCTTATGTCTGTCCCATGCAGTCTTAAATTCTTCCACTGTTTGACCCCACGACCTCCTCAGGAAGGCTGTTCATGCATCCACCACTCTCTCCATGAAAAAATACTTCCTCACATTGCCCCTGAGTCATCCCCCTTCTATCTTCAAATAAGGCTCCCTTGTTAACTAGGATCTGTAGCTGTTACGAAGGATCCGCAGCTTATCCAATAGGTAGGAAAATGTGCAGACTGGGTGGGCCAGGCTGTCCTTATCTGCTGTCAGAGTCTATGTTTCTATGTTTGTTTTTGCACATCTCTTTTTCTGAAAGGTGCTACCCTCTTGGACTTTGTTGAGTCCCTTGAGGTACTTCTAAGTTTCTATTATGTCCCGCCTCTCCCCCTTTCCTCTAGGGTATGCATTTTAAGCTCGTTTAGTCTCTTTTCATATGGCTTTTGGTGCAGACCCTGCACCATTTTAGTTTCCCTACTCTGGACTGCCTCCATCCTGTCTATGTCCTTGTGGAGAAGGGGTCTCCAGGACTGCACGCAGTGCTCCAGATGGGGTCTAACCAACTGTCTGTACAGAGGGATAACAATTTCCTGTTTTCTACTGTTGATGCCTCTCCCTATGCATTCCAGTATCCCCCAGCCTTCCTTACTGTCTTCTCACATTGCTTGCCTACCTTTAGGTCATCTGATACGACTACCCCCAAGTCCCTTTCCAGTTTTGTTGTCGTTAATACCTCCCCCATTGTGTACTCTTCCCTTGGGTTTTTGTTTCCCAGGTGTATTACTGTATTGTTCAGGACAGAAAACAGCTTAACTTTACAAGGATTCAACAAATTGCTCAATACATGTTTTAGTGGTGTTATACTGCTAACAGCAGCAGGAAATACAACCATCTGGCGGTATTTCAGCTACCACAAGATCATTTGCTTTAGGGTTTCTTTTTATGGGGGGGGGGGGGTCATGTTTTCAAAGCACCTACAATATATGCAAACTAAAGAAAATGAGCCAGATTTTCAATGGTCCAAGACTTGCCTAAGGACTTTGCATCAAAAGAAAGTGATGCAATGGGCTCCTTGCATCAGAACTTGTGGCAACCATGATTTTCAAAGGTGGCTTGTGGCAGCACCGGGACCCCCTGTGCCAGACTACTTTGTGCCATGGCTGTGGCAGCTGAATGACTGTCCCATAGTGGTAGGGGGCTTGCACTGCATCCACGCTGCCACATCACCTATGTCAGTATTCAAGAACCTCTGCCCTAAAGTCTGTATGGGACGTTGGAGTTAACTGCCCATGTGTCATCCCAAGTGCTTTGGCAGGGTGTTAGGTGGTCCATGCCCTTCATTACGGTTGCTGCAAGTTGACTTCTGCAGCCCTCCACACATCTGGTGAAGTGTCCCAGCAGTGGTGGAGCTTTGGCTGGTGACTTCCTGAGCCTCCCCCTGGCCAGTCACATGACCATCCCCCAGTCCTTGGCATCGAAGCATCTGTGCCCTTCCTGTCCATGGTCCATTGCCACCCCCACCCCCCCAGCTGGCCCTCCATGGGCCCTTCTAGCCATTGGATGCATGGCCAGCAGGTTCCTGCTATGCTGCCACTGCTGCCTGAAAGTGACGCAGCTTGTGGCATTCTCTTCCTGTGTACCAGTTGTGTGGTGCACAGGACAGCTAATGGAAGGCTTCGGGGCAGTTGGCACTGGAACCCAGTTATCCAAAATCTGGCACAGGATCACTGGTGCACCCAACATTGCTGCAGTCGGGCACTTAGCATGTGGTGTCGATCTAAGGGAGATGCTAAGGGAAGGGGAAATTGTTTAACCAGGAAGGGCACACTAAGCCGGAGCTTATTTCCAGGTGTGACCTGGGAGCACAAGGAAGTTAAGTGACTTACTCAGGGTCACACAGTATGCAAGTGGAAGCTGTGGGATTCAAACTCAGGTCTGGTCTGCTGGATGTCACCAGATTTGCAGCTTAGAGCCTTAGACCACTGCGCTATACTGCCTCCTTTAAAATCAGCGCCAATGTCTGCAATGGAAAGAAAAAGAACAGTGAAACACCTAGAGGGAAGAGGTGACTGAGTGACCATCCAAAATCAGAAAAAGAAAAGATAGGATAGCAAATGAGGAGTTAGAAAAGTGCTGTTGCAGGGGAAAACCAAGGCTAGATTGGAGGACTACCGTGGGCTCCAGACAGGAAGGATCAGGGACAGAGGCTAGGCATCTCCCGATGGGGTGGAGTGCAGGAGGCAAGGGGGGAGCAAAAATAGAAAGTAAAAAAGAAAAAGAAAAGTGCTGTTGCAAAAGACATAGAAAATGGTTTGTTCATGGGATGTCCCTACTTTGTTTATAGGTCCACAGACCTTGCAAGAGAACCTAAACCTCCCACAGGGGTAGACAGGTACTGACCCTATCACATCCCCCCAGCTAAGAAGTTCCAGCAAAGGACAGGTTTCCATACCTTTCTTTACCTTTTTATTGACTTAACTGACATGGTACAGACTCCTCAGATGGAACCGTTTATCAGGACACCTTGCAGCCACTTCAAAAGGAGGATGAGCAAGGATGCAAAACCCTACCCACTTTCAGAATTTACTTTCAAATAAGTCATTTTTAGTACCATTTGAAGGATTTACCTTCCTACACATTGCTTTTCCACTTTGTTCTTTTGCTTCAGCCATTTTTTCTATTAATATAATTATACCATTCTTTTTTATGTTTAGGTAAGACAACTTGGCCTACAGGCCATACTACTAATAAAGAATTTTGACAACATGGAAATTCATTTACATAGAAACATAGAAGTGGACGGCAGATAAGGACTGCAAGGCCCATCCAGTCTGCACATTTTTTCTACCTTATGAATGTGCCATAGGCCTGTACTCTGTCAATGGCCTATCTATTCATATTCATCTGTATTGCTCCCTTATGCCTATCCCATGCCTGTTTGAAGCCCTGTACTGTATTCATATCCACCACTTCCTGAGGTAGGCTGTTCCATGCATCTACCACCATTTCTGTGAAAAAGAACTTCCTCACATTACCCCTTAATTGGCCTCCCTCTAATCTCATGCTGTGTCCTCTTGTCCTGCTATTTTTCTTATATTGAAACATGTTAGACTCTTTCATCTTGTTAATGCCTTTAAGATGTTTGAATATTTCGATCATATCTCCTCTGTCCCTCCTTTGCTCTAGGGTATACATATTGAGCTCTGTTAATCTGTCCTCATATGTTTTCTGATGCAGTCCCTGCACCATTTTGGTTACCCTTCTTTGGACTGCCTCCATTTTGTTAATGTCTTTGTGCAGGTGTGGCCTCCAGTACTGCACACAGTACTCCAGATGGGACCTTACCAATGTCTTGTAAAGAGGGATTATTACCTCCCTCTTACAACTTGCGATACCTCTACTAATACACCCCAACATCCCTCTAGCCTTACCTACTGCTTTAGGGGTCTGCTTAGATGATTTCAGGTCATCTGTGATGATGATGCCCAAGTCTGTTTCTTCTCTTGTTATTGCCAGCAACTTCCCTCCCAACCTATGGGTGGCTTCAGGGTTTCTCTTCCCTATGCGCATGATCTTGAACTTCTTTGTGTTAAACCCCAGTTGGTACTCTTCCGACCATTTTGCCAGTTTATCCAGATCTCTTTTCATTTGGCCTACCCCATCTGGATCATCTACTCTGTAGCAGATCTTGGTGTCATCTGCAAACAGGCAAACCTTACCCTTCAGTCCATCTGCAATGTCACTGATGAAGATATTAAAGCGAACTGGCCCCAGGACTGATCCCTGAGGTACCCCACTTGTGACTTGCATCTCTTCTGACTGTATACTGTTTATTACCACTCTGTTTTCTGCCCGCCAACCAATTTGCCACCCAGTTGGCCAACTTCTGACCCACCCCAAGCCTACCCAGCTTATGAATCAATCTTATATGTGGACGTGGAACAGTATCAAAAGCTTTGCTGAAGTCAAGATAGGCAACATCAACTGCACCCCCTCGGTCCACCACTCTGGTTACCTAGTCAAAAACAATCTATGAGATTAGTTTGACCTGAAGATGTTCACATAGCTGACTCTGCACTTTCTTTTCCTATTCAGGTTCTATCAGCTTAGGCAGTTGTACCTGTACACTCTGAATGTCCTCCAACTCCAGCAACTCCACTGTTTCCACAATAACACATCAATCTGCAGGGTGCACACCATAGCCCTCTCCATCTTGGACATTGTCCTACTCTCTGGTCTAATACTCTCACATTCTTTTTCTTTTTATCTATAATTACTAATTTCTTATCCCAGCTTTCAACCTCCAACCATTTTCCCCAAGATTATAATATGATTAAGCATTTTCTCAAAATACACATTACTTTTCAAGGCAACTTCTTACAGAGAGAAATTATATCTAGGAGGTACTTCCAACCTCCAAGGATTTCTCCCCAAAGTCTTAATGTCAAGGGAAATGGGATTCCACCCATCCAGACTCCTCCCACATGGAATCATTGGAAGGGTCCTACTCTACCACCTCTTAACTGGTTCTAACTGACCTTGGGTTGGCTATCTCCAGCTCACACATGTAGTTGATGCCCTTTCTACAGATAATCCCTTTTTATCCCTAGGAACTACTCTGGCTGCTACCCTTGTGGTTGCCACCACACTCTAACATTTTATACAGATCTTGTGGAACCTAACAACCTGTTTAAATACACCTGGCCAGCAGAAATAGAATAGTACATGATTTGACATCCCATGGCATCTCAAATGCCCATATCCGGGATCAAAATATGCTGTCTGAAGAACCCACAGGACCCAATTCTTTGTAAAGTAAAATGGTCTAGTACTACCCAGTGTGTCAACATCAATAGGTACTGTACATCATCTACCATTTTCATAAATGCAGATAATCTACCTATACAGGTATCATTCATTTGGGGCATACTCCACATTTGAAAGTCAGTTTTAGTTTTGGGCATTAAACACCCAGTTCCTTCTGGTGTCAGAAGGACCAGTGGTTCTTCATACCTGCAATCCATCAGATTTCTAGGACTCGTCTGGACACTGGTACCTAAGACCTGAAGATGTTTACATAGCCAACTCTGCTCTTTCTTTTGCTATTCATGCCCTATCAGCTTAGGCAGTTGTACGTGTACTCTCTGAATGTCCTCCAACTCCAGCAGCTCCACTGTTTCCACAATAACACATCAATCTGCAGAGTGCACTCCTTAGGCCTCTCCATCTTGGACATTGTTATCATTCTCCTCAGCAGAAGTAGATGTCACTGTTCCTTCTCCATTAGCCTCATGGTTCCCAAACAGAGCTTGGTTTGTGGTCACAGCTTCCATCCACTCCAGGGTCTGGATTTGTTGCTCTGCCACAGAACACCATTCTTTAGCCTCTAACCACTGCTGAGTCAGTCACTGTACCATCTTTGAGAGACTCTTCAATATCTTTCTCTCAAGCAGCACCTCATCTGGGTCATTCTGCCATTTTGATACCGTCAGCTTCACTATGGACTAGGGCTGGGAAAACTCGGTGAAGTTCTGACCCTTATTAAATAAGAACTGGAACACGGTGGAGTTCTGATTTGTTCTGATTAGTTCTGATTGATTTTGATTATTTATAAATATTTGAAACAATGTGATAAAATGCATAAAAGTAGCCAAAGTTGGTCATATTCAACAAAGAGGTCAAAAGAAAACAATTTAATGCATTATTTGTGTAACCCCTAGGTGGCGCTATCCCAAGGGCTACTACCCCTGACTGCTTGACTACTAACAGGTTGAGGGGCCTAGATCCAATGGCGGGTGCCTCCACCCAGATGTCAGGGTTGATAGTGGTTAGACTAGCTCGGGTACAGACCTCAGAGACACTGTGACCCCCATTTGTTTCCACTGGTGGCCCACAAAATACTCAGGAGTTACCTTCCCAGTACCCCACAATTACACACTTCTTACACATACAGTAACACTTATCCTCAGGACTGATGTCTTACTGCACATCTCTGAGGACCCCCTGTAAAACAAGGTTAGGCAATATACACAAACACAATGCAGTGTTTTTTCTACATGTACTGACACCACAGACAGCATATACTGCAGTTCAATAACAACAAATCTGATTTATTAGAGGGGGCAGTAGCAAGGAGGGGGTAATCAGGTTGATTTGGTTTAGAAATATTCAAATCACAGTACTGTGCATGCATGTAGGGTCCAAAATGTCACTCTCTGGGTACCCAGGATGGTGGGGAGCTAGCCAGGGTCGGTGCAGCAGGTTGGGGGCCCTTTGATGGAAAAACACATGCACACACAAACTGTAATCCGGAGTCCTGGGGCTGAGTTCGTGAAGAAATGAAATAGCAATAATCAGATGACACACTTGTAATTGATAAAAGGCTTCAGGGAGATACCCAGATTTGTACTCATAATACCAAAGCTGAAAGCTGGATGGAGGATGTTCTAGCTGGATTGCCAGAAAAATAAGGTATAGAGACGGGGTCTTAGTGGCTGGACCCAACTGCAGTTGACAGCAAGCAGATTTAGTCTGACTCAAGCTGGGATCTGCTTCCAGCTTTAGCACACAGCTCGCAGAAAAAGGGGAAATAACATCGCAATCCCCCACAAGCACTACTCACATTTATATGTAAAAGGAAAGTACTATACCAGGCAGCTGCTTCTCAATCCCGATCGCAAACACTTGCAAATTACCTGGGAGCACACACAACATCAGCAGTCTCAGACAGGCTGATCGCACTTCAGCAAATCTTTGGTCTTCTATAGGCAAGCCTGGTTCTACACACTGCTTCCTTCTCTTCAAAACTCGGATTCAGTCCAAACTGGCAGTGGCTGCAGGCTAGCTTCAGGGCCTCCCATGAGCATCCCACGCAAACTGCATGCCGCATCAGAAGCAGGGCTCCTTCTCTCTTTACTGTCACTACTGATCTGAGCTTTCCAGTACAGAGCAGGGCATTTCCTTTGAGTTCCTCTCAGTTCGGTTGGCTGGTTCAGCTGTCACTCACAATAGGCCTCCCTCTGTTGGTGCAAAAAGGCGCCAAGGTCCAAACTACATTTCCCAGAGGCACTGGCCATACAGTACATAGGTGGCTGGCTCTACGATGAGAGTCCAGGTTCTGATTTGCCAGCCGCAGGCTCCATCTTAAAGGGCTCCCCACATTGATTGGTCCAATTCAGCAGTTCAAAACCAGAATGGAGGGCTAGGCAAAAACAGTTCAGACTGCAAAGAAAAGCAGGTTAGACAAACTGTATTTTCAGTATTACTCTAAACAATTCCTGGCAGATTGTTACACCTTTTGAAAGAGCTCCCTCTGCGCATTTAGTGACAGCTGAAACGAAGCAAGTTGACAGCAGCCCGGGCGGGACTCGGGCACTGAAACACACAATCCCCCTTCTAAATTAATTATGTCTGCAAAGCAGACAGCTGTTAAAGAGACAGTATGTGGAGGCTTAAATAGCACTCACTTGGAACCACATTTAAACAGCTTAGATGCCAAACACCTCCAGGCTTAGAGCATTCCTGCAAGCTCCTGGAAGACTTCTGGGAACCCCCATTTGCAGGGGGGTTACATCCTTCCTGGCCTGGAAAAACTTGGGATCTGCGTCAAGTAGGTACCCTTATAACATTTTAAAAACAGATTATCACATTTGTTCATATCACCAACAGTTCAGGTCTGCATCTTTGTAAACAACAGTCAACATATTAAATCATTGATATAGCTATACTTATTCTGTAATTCACAGTTTACTACTGATTACACAACATTGTACATACAAACATTCTGAAATCAGGTCATTACTTCCTGTACACGAAACCTGAAGAGAGGGGCCCTTTCCTATCAGCTACATTGGGGCTGGATGGGGCAGGGGCACCATATTTGGGGGGCAAAACCAATAACTTGGAGTTAGCACTTATGCTCAGTTTGGGCAATGAGCTCGGGGACACATACACTCCCTTATGGACCACATTAAGAGGCAAGTCCACAGGTCTTCCAGGAGAATCATAGCTTAAGCGTACCACAGGCCTCACAGATCGACCAGTTTTTCTAGGGAGGACTGTTAGTCTCTGCACTTTTAGGCTCACTTTCAGCACTGCCTTTACTGGCCAGGGGAGTTTCCATTGGGGTAGAGAGACTAGAACTGGGGGCACTTTCAGCTCCAGGAGATGCAATCTCTGAGTCCACAATACTTGGCTCACATGGGGAGTTTTCTGACACTGGCAGTGAACTATCAGGGCACTCAAAATACTCTTCTTGTTCTGGTCTATCACCAGTCTGTTCCAATTCATCATTCTCCTCCTCTGAAAGCTCATACAGTTCCACCATGCACAGTGATTTCATATCATCTGACCTGATACTTTGCACTTCATTTTCTGAAAGCATTGGCTCCAGGGACAAAGGGGCTTAGACAGTCCCGAAGGCCCAGCTTCATCTCCATAGTTGACTAGAGGGTTGCCTTGAAACAATTGGCTCAGTTCATAAGAGGGGTAGTACCCAAAGTTGCACTCACTTTCCTCTGACATGGACTGACAGTCATTTTCAACTGGGACTTGCTATGGAGAACACTTTAACTCAGCATCTGCAGGTGCAGACTTTCTTTGCTTTTGCTTAGCAGCAGCTCAGGTCACTGGTCCAGAGGGAGCACTTTCTGGGGGCTCAGACTCAATCAAGATTTGTCCAATGGCCAGTAGATGATTTCTATGCATTGTTTTAACATCTTTTGAATTATTCTCAGGCCTTATCTTGTACACAGGCAGATCATCTAGTTTGCCCACTACAATGTGAGGGAGATGGTGCCACCTGTCAGCAATCTTGTGTTTGCCATGCAGTCCCAGGTTTCTTAACAATACTCGATCTCCCTCTTGGAGTTCTTGTGCTTTCACCTCTTTATCATGCCTTTCTTTGTTGGCCAGATTTCTTTCATCAGCCATGGTTTGAGCCAGTTGGCACACATGATTTAGCTGGGCCTTTAACTTTTGCACATACTGTAAATAGCTGTCAGGTCGAACCCCATCAGGAGAAACTCCAAAACATACATCTACTGGTAGTCGAGCTTCTCTTCCAAACCTCAGGCAGTAGGGGGAGAACTCAGAGGCATCACTTTTAGTGCAGTTGTAAGCATGCACCAAGGTGCTAATTTGTTGGCTCCATCTAGGCTTGTCCTTTGAGTGGGGGGTGCCCAGCATATCTAACAGAGTGCAGTTGAAACGTTCAGGCTGTGGGTCCCCCTCAGGGTGGTAAGGAGTGGTTCTGGACTTTCGCACTCCCCACAGAGAAAGCATCTCTTTGATCAGATGACTTTCAAAGTCTCTCCCTTGATCAGAATGGATTTTTGTGGAGCCCCATAGTGAACAAAAAAGTTTTCTACAAGTACTTTTTCCACAGTGGAGGCCTTCTGGTCCTTGGGGGGGGAAATCTTGGGCATATCTTGTGAAATGGTCAGTAACCACCAGCACATTACTAATATTTCTTTGATCTGACTCCAAACTCAGAAAGTCAAAACAGACTAGCTCCATGGGGTGCTGTTGGTGATGTTAACAAGGGGGGCAGCCCTCTGAGGTAAAGCTTTCCTCTGTAAGCAGCAACTTCAAGTTTGAATGTGTTGTTCGACATCAGCCCCCATCTTAGGCCAATGGAATCTGGATCTCACCAAGTCAAGTGTTCTGTCTATACCAAGGTGCCCCATGTAGTTGTGTAGGAACCTCAGTACCAAGTCTCAGAAGGCAGTGGGCAAAACTAGTTGTTGTTTGCCTATTTGTCCCCCTCTGTCTACTGTTTCTCTGTATAACAGTCTATTAATCAGTTTCAACTTAGAACCTTTTTTGTATAACAATGCAGTTCTCAAATCAGAGGAGCGTAACTTGGACACATCTTTCCCTGTGTGGAGGGCTTCTAAAGCTGGTTTGATCAAAGGATCTCAGGATTGAGCCCACTGAAGACGATCATTGTCTAGCTGAGGCAATGCACCAATGTCTAATGCAGAAAAGTGTCAATAAGCAGCAGGTATGCAATTCTCAGAGGGCCCCAGACAATCCACCAGACAGTCCACTGTGTCTGTGGCCACTTGTTCCTCTCTGTCAAACTTCTGGCAGAGTGCTCAACTATCAGGTTCTGACAGTCTGACCCAGTCATTTCGGGAAACAGGCCTCCGAGAGAGCGCATCAGCATCTATGTGGTTCAGGCCTGCTCTGTATTCAACAGCATAGTCGTATGTAGATAATGCAGAAAGCCACCTATGGCCAGTGGCATCCAACTTAGCTGAAGTCTGCACATAGGTCAAAGGATTATTGTCAGCTTTTACTAGTATCTTAGCCCCATACAAGTACTTGTGGAATTGGTCAACAATGGCCCACTTCAAAGCTAGGAACTCTAACTTATGTACAGGATAGTTCTTTTCAGATGGGGTCAGGCTTCTACTGGCAAAGGCCACTGGTCTCAGTCCATTCTCATGCTCCTGGTACAACACAGCCCCCAAACTTTGCAGGCTAACATCAGTGTGTAGGACATAGGGTTCTGCTGGATCTGCATAGGCAAAGACAGGAGTGTGGGTAAGTTGATATATAATCTCATGAAAAGCAGCTTCACGCTTAGGTGTCCATCTGGCTCCAAATACTTAATTGGGATGGAAATACACTCCCTCAGGCTCAGAAGAAACCAACCTCTTATATTTTTTGTTAGTAGGGGGGTAACCTTGAGTAAGATTAAGTAAAGGACAAATCACTCTTGAATAGTCCTTGATGAACCAGTGATAGTAACCACAGAATCCCAGGAATCTTTGCAGTTCTTTTAGATTGTGGGGCTGTGGCCAGATGGTCAAGGCCTCAACTTTACTTGGGTCTGTTTCTATTCCCTCAGTGGACACTATGTGTCCCACATACTTTACAGAGGTTTGGAAGAACTGACATTTATTGATGGATAGTTTAAGGCCAAAGTCTTCCAGTCAGTCCAACACCTTGAATAATCTGCTCTCATGTTCCTCCAGTGAGCTGCTAAATACAATAACATAATCTAGGTATACCAGGCACTCTGATAAGTTCATATCCCCCACTGCACACTCCATCAGCCATTGAAAAGTGGCTGGGGCACCTGAAATCCCTTGAGGCATCCTCACAAACTCATAGAAACCAAGCGGGCAGATGAAGGCCATCTTCTCACGGTCTTCTGGGGCCATCAGGATCTGATAGTACCCACTGCAAAGATCCAGCATGGTGAACCACTTGCTATCATTCAGGCAGTCTAAAGCATCCTGGATATGGGGCATTGTATACTGATCAGGGATAGTCCGCCTGTTCAAGGTGCGATAATCCACGCACATTCTTACTGTCCCATTCTTATTTTATCACTACCACAATAGGTGAAGCATATAGGCTTCTGGATTCTTTTATTCCACCAGCAGCAAGCATCTCTTGCAGATGTCGTCTCACATCATCTATGTCAGCAGGGGCGAGGCGTCGAGACCTCTCATGAAATGGCCTTTCATCATGCAGCCGGATATGGTGCTCAGCTCCTTGCACACATCCTATGTCCCATTCCTTTAAAGAAAACACCTGGTCTCTCTGAGCAAGCTTCTCACTGATCCTCACTTTCCATTCAGCTGGTAACAGGGAGTCAGCAAAATCAAACAAGTTGGGCGTCACTCCATCATTAAGTTCCACAAACTCTTATTACTGGGTAGTACTGCAGTGTCTGTATAATGTACATTAGCCAGGGTGCAACCTCGGTTCACTTGAATCTCTCTGTCAGACACATTATGAACTTGAACCATTACCCTTCTAGCATAAGCATGGGCTCTGGCAGGCAGAATACTTGGCTTGACCAGCAGTCCTTCCAGCAATTTCCCATCGCCTGGTGCATCCAGCATGAGAATATTATTCTTGACATCCTTTCTGATATGGACTTCCCCCTGTAAGGTACACTGAGCATTTGGCGCCAGGATCAGAGACTCAGGATCCTTCTTCCAGACAATTCCAACCGGTTCCTCTGGTTCCACTTTTTCAACATCTCTCTGTGCCTCATAGGCCTTCTTGATCAAGGCCTGAATTCTTAAAGCTCTACCAGTCCTTGACCCCTGTTTTTCATAACACAACTGCGCCAACCGTCCAAACATATGCGCATTCGTCCAAATCAGTAGAGAAATCCCATCATACAGTCCAGTAGGGGGACACATTAATGCCAGGGTCTGTACTTGCTCGGCCACTCCAGCCACGGAGGTGGGAAAAGACAGCCAAATTCAGATATACCCAGAATAGGGGTAGGCCTTCGCACTTAACCCCCAGACATGCAGTCCTTCCAATGGTTATAAGGGCACATCAGATAGGTGCTTCTGATACCAGTCCTGGAACATAATTGTCACTTGGGAGCCACTGTCCAATACAGCTCTAGTAGACACTCCATTCACCTTCACAGTGGTCTCCATGGAGGGACCCACTATTCTGGACCAGTCTGGAGAGGCAGTAACAAGGGCCTGGGCAGATCTAGCCACAAAGGGACATGAGTTAGCATTTCTGGAGCCCTCACTGTGATCATTTCATGCACCTTTTAACCACTGATTTGTTCTCCAAAGTTCTCCTTATAGCCTGTATGCAAGTTTGTCTGTGTCTTTTGGGGACCTGCATTCTGTCTTCAGGTGCCCATCCTTCCCACAATTATAGCAAAACATACCTTCCTGAGATTGAGATGGCCGAGGCATCATACTAAGAGCTGGGGCGGGGGTACTTCCAGCAGAAAGCCTTGGTCCCACCTCTGTCGGCGGTGTGGTGAGCATTTGGAGACACCTCATAAATTCCCTGACTTCCATAGTCAAGACATCAAGTTTTGAACTGTTGTCAGTATGAGGTGCCTGGGTATCCCCCACCCCATAGCAGATGCAGTCTGATAAGGATCGGAGCCTGTACTTGTAGGGGGGGCCTTCATTGGGAGACTGTTTTTTGCTTCCCTGAACTCCCTCAGCAGTTCGTCCCAGGGCGGGACATCTGTAACCATCCCTCTCTGACTGGGCTCCCCTTGGCTAACATGGAGATCTCGGATTGTGTCATGAGATTTCAATGATTCCAGACCATCAGCATCTGATTCTGCACCTGGAGCAGGGGATGTAGCAGCTACAACTGCACAGGGCTCTGACAAACCTTCCTCCTCCTCAACTTCCCGTATCTCCCTCATCAACACATGGAAAGGCAAGGGACCAGATTTCCTTTGATGCAGTTGCAATTTGAGTAACACCAGCTCGAGTGCTGGGCAGAGCAAAGTATATGATCCAGCCTTATCCGGTCTACTTCACTAGAGGTCCAGCCCCCCCCCTTCCGAAAAAAGGTTTGTAAGATCCCCTCTAATCAATCCATATAGGCAGATAACTATTCCCCCGTCTGTTGTCTAACTTCTTTAAGTCTCCATTTCAAGGCCTCAACACTAGTGGTACACCCAAACACATTATCAAGGCCGACTATGTACTCTTGGGCTTTGGCGTCAGGGTTAGAGGACCTCAGGGAGCGAATGGCACATTGGGTGGGTCCCTGGATGCTTTCCCTCAGGTGGACCCTTTTTTTGGCTTCTGAGCATTACCAGTCTTGTACCACAAGAACAGCAGAATTTATCCAGGTCTCCAGATCAACTTCCCCATTTGGAGCAGGGTGGATACCAGAGAATACCTTGAGTTTGCGGTAAGGTCCATGACTACTTGCTGGCTCAGGGGCTGGAGCGGGTGTGGATGTTGGGGGTGGTATGCCCCCAGGTGACAAGAACAGTTTCTTTAGGTCCTCCACAGTTTTCCCTTCCTCCAGCAACAATTTAGCAAATTTCTCCACAAAGGTTTCAGATAGTGGGGGGGGGGGGCTCATTCTCCCTGGGGTCTTTACTGTCTTTAGTTATCAATCTCCAGACAGTGAGGACTTCCCCTGGGGTAATAGTCTGTAGCACTTTAGAACTGTCTGTAGGGTCCTTACACTTTATTAGGGCCATGAAAGTTTGGGTGAGCAGATCAGCCTGTTGCCCCACCACCACAGGGTTTCGTAAACATTCGACCTTGGAAAGTACTCTCTCTACAGTGTCCATACTGTTACCCAGTGTGATATCTAAGATAACTATAGCATTTTGGGGGTTGATCTCCTGCCCAGTACACCACCTCACCAACTGGTGTAGTAGTAAAAGTAGTAAAAACTTTATTTTTATACAGGAAAAGTACATGTCGTTTGGATAATACAATCCAGTTTTCAAGACAGGCCTGTGCAAAATTTTCAAGTTTCACATAGTCACACCAATTACAAACAAACAATCTAATACATACTATATATTAAAAAACACAATAACAAAATTACAAAACATAAGACAAAAAACAATATCAAACACATGTACATGAAAAAACCTGATACATCTTTAACCCCTTAAGAAATTTTTTAACAGTTTTCTCAGATCGCTGTGAAGGAGGGAGTGTATTCCAACATGCTGATGCTTGTGATACTAATGTTCTGTCCCCAAATTGATTTTTTCGCTTGTCTGGATCAATTCTATTTTGATACAAAGTTCTAACTAAGTGTCTCCTAAGGGCAGGATTTTTATCTGCCAGTATTTTAGCTATGTTATGCTTTAAATGAATTGTCCTATATTTATAAATAAATAAGGACCAACTATTCCTGTATTCCAAATCAAGAGATAACCAATTTAACTTAATTAACAGATCACAATGATGAGTCCTAAAACTACAACATAGGACATATCTTGCTACCCTACACTGTAATTTATCTAATTTATTCAAAAGTTGTTTTGTTGCAACTCTTTAAATAACCTCTCCATATTTAATTACTGGGAGTATGAGATGTTCTGCAATCAGTTTCCTATCTTGCAATTTTAAGCTCTTTGATGTTCTCTTCAAAGCTCCTAACTTTGTATGTGTTTTAATAATAACAGACTCAATATGACTCTTGAAAGTTAATAAAGAATCAATATAAACTCCCAGATAACAGCAGTTTGAAACTCGTTCTATTTTGGTATGGTTCAATGATGTGATCTGTACATCTGAAAATCGTTGTTGTCTATCTATACCAAAGAACATTAATTTTGTCTTGTTTACGTTCATTATTAGTTGAGACTTGGTGAACCACTCCTGTACCCTGGTAAAGTCAGTCTGTAGGTTTCTCTGGAGAGCCACCAAGTTGTTTCCAGAGGCCACCAAAACAGTATCATCTGCATACATCCTTATGTCTGTATGCTGAATCACTGATGGTAAGTCATTATTAAATATCAAAAATAACAAGGGTCCCAAAATGGACCCCTGTGGGACTCCCCTTTTGACAGTCTGAGGATTTGAAAGATGATACTGTAATTGTACTCTCTGGGAACAGTCAGTCAAATATGACATAAACCATATTAGTGGATCCCCAGAGAAACCCAGACCGACCAACCTCTCAAATAGAATGGAGTGGTTCACCAAGTCAAATGCTTTTGATAAATCAATGTATATTGCTGCTGTGTCCTTACCATTACTCAAAAATGTACAGATCAGATCATTAAACTCAACCAAAGCCAACGTAGTTGAGAAACCCTTTCTAAAACCTGACTGATATTTTGTTAATAAATCATATTTTTCCAAATATACTCCCATTTGCTGATTTACCAGTCTATCCAAACATTTGGACAAAACAGGCAAGATAGCAATGGGACGATAATTATTGGGAGATGTTTTATCTCCAGTCTAATAGATAGGTACTATCTTCCCTGTTTTCCATAGAGTAGGAACATGTCCTTCCTGTAAACTCCAATTAAATAATGCTAAGATTGTATGTGCTATATATGAGGCAGCTATTTTTAAAAAATGGCCTTCCAAAATATCTAATCCTGCTGATTTGTATGGATTTATTCTTGATAATTCCTTAGTAACTTCCAATTATGTTAATTTTTTAAATCTAAAGGGAGGATGTGGATTAGAATGATGTTCTTCACTTTTAGTATCAATTATTATTGGTCTATCTCCTATTAATCCTAAGTTAGGAAGATCAACAAAGTAATCATTTAAAATATCTGACACCTCCTCTGGATTTTCTATTACAGTTTCATTTGTTCTCAAATTTAATTTTACTTGTCCTCCATGCCCTCCAGGGTTTGACAGATTTTTTTATAGTCGTCCAAAATTTTTTAGGATTAACATTATGATTTAATTTACTACGATAGTAAAGTATTTTTGCCTTAGTTGTTAATTTTCGACACTCATTTCTTTTGACTTTAAATAACTCCCAATCACAACTTTTTTTGTCTTTTTTCCTCCAAATTCTATTTTTAACTCTAATTATTTTTTGCAATTTATCTGTTATCCATAGAAATTTAGGTAAATCACTATTTTTTTCTTATTTTTGGGGCATGGGTATTACATATTTTTTGGAAGGAATCAGTAAAATAGTCAATACTGAGGTCCAACTCTGGTATTAATAGACACCTCTCCATCTTTCTAATCTAATACTCTCCAAAAAAGAGATTCTGAAAAGTGTCTCACATCACGAGACCAAGTTTGTTTCAGTTGTTCACCTGACCCCCTTTTAGGATGAATAGTGAGGACAGTCCAAACAGGATTATGATCACTGAAGTGAGGGGGCAGAATTCCCTGATCTTTTATTTGAAGAGTTTGAGAAACAAAAATTAAATCCAATATAGATCCCTTTCTATAGTAGTGTACGACCACCTCTGTTGGGGTATCCATTTATTTTTAACAGTAATTCGTAAATGTGGCCACTAGAGGACACAAAATCCCAGCAGTGAGCCTTCAAGATGTAACCCCTAGGTGGCGCTATCCCAAAGGCTACTATCCCTGCCTGCTTGGCTACTAACAGGTTGAGGGGCCTAGGTCCAATGGCAGATGCCTCCACCCAGAGGTCAGGGTTGATAGTGGTTAGACTAGCTCGGGTACAGCCCTCTGAGACACTGTGACCCCCATTTGTTCCCACTAGTGGCCCACACAATACTCGGGAGTTACCTTCCCAATACCCCACAATTGCACACTTCTTACACAAACAATCACACTTACCCTCAGGACTGATGTCTTGCAGCACATCTCTGAGGACCCCCTGTAAAACAAGGTTAGGCAATATACACAAACACAATGCAATGTTTTTTTTTTACTTGTGCCGACACCACAGACAGCATACAGTTCAATAACAACAAATCTGATTTATTAGAAGGGGCAGTAACAAGGAGAGGGTAATCAGGTTGATTTGGTTTGGAAATATTCAAATCACAGTACTGTGCATGCATATAGGGTCCAAAATGTCACTCTCTGGGTACACAGGATGGTGGGGGGCTAACCAAGGTTGGTGCAGCTGGTTGGGGCTCTTTGATGGAAAAACACATGCACACACAAATTGTAATCTGGAGCCCCGGGGCTGAGTTTGAGAAGAAATGAAAGAGCAATAATCACATGACACACCTGTAATCAATAAAAGGCTTCAGGGAGATACCCAGATTTGTACTCACAGTACCAAAGCTGAAAGCTGGATGGAGGATGTTCTAGCTGGATTGCCAAAAAAACAAGGTATAGAGACAAGGTCCTTGTGGCTGGGCCCAACTGCAGTTGACAGCAAGCGGATTTAGTCTGACTCAAGTTGGATCTGCTTCCAGCTTTAGCACATAGCTCACAGAAAAAGGGGAAATAATATCGCGATCCCCCACAAGCACTACGCACATTTATATGTAAAAGGAAAGTACTATACCAAGCAGCTGCTTCTCGATCCCAATCGCAAACACTTGGAAATTACCTGGGAGCACACACAGCATCAGCAGTCCCCGATGGGCCAATCGCACTTCAGCAAATCTTTGGTCTTCTATAGGCAAGCCTGGTTCTACACACTGCTTCCTTCTCTTCAAAACTCAGATTCAGTCCGAACTGGAACTTACAAATGGCTGCAGGCCAACTTTAGGGCCTCCCACGAGCTTCTCACGCAAACTGCACGCCGCATCAGAAGCAGGGCTCCTTCTCTCTTCACTGTCACTACTGATCTGAGCTTTCCAGTACAGAGCAGGGCATTTCCTTTGAGTTCCTCCCAGCTTGCTTGGCTGGTTCGGCTGTCACTCACAATAGGGCTCCCTCTGTTGGTGCTAAAAAGGTGCCAAGGTCCAAACTACATTTCCCAGAGGCACTAGCCATACAGTACATAGGTGGCTGTCTCTACAATGAGAGTCCAAGTTCTGATTTGCCAGCAGCAGGCTCCATTTTAAAGGTCCCCCCACACTGATTGGTCCAATTCAGCAGTTCAAAACCAGAATAGAGGGCTAGGCAAAAACAGTTCAGACTGCAAAGAAAAGCAGGTTAGACAAACTTTATTTTCATTATTACTCTAAACAATTCCTGGCAGATTGTTACACCTTTTGAAAGAGCTCCCTCTGAGCATTTAGCGATGGCAGAAATAGAGCGAGTTGACAGCAGCCAGGGCAGGACTCAGGCATTGAAACACACAATCTCCCTTCTAAATTAATTATGTCTACAAAGCAGACAGCTCTTAAAGAGACAGTACGTGGAGGCTCAAATAGCACTCACTTGGAACCACATTTAAACAGCTTAGATGCCCAACATCTCCAGGCTTGGAGCATTCCTGCAGGCTCCTGGGAAGACTTCTGGGAACCCCCATTTGCAGGGGGGTTACACCTGTATAACAAGGACAGTAAGCTGCTAAATAAAAGGAATAATTAATTACTGATAGCTGCTTCATGGCTGGTCTGAATTGGAAGCATATCCTGCCTATCCTGCTCAGGCCCGTGACGTCAGTGTGCTGGGAGAGAGAGAGACACACTCACACACACAGACAGACAGATTCAAGTACTGTTGCACCACAAAGAAATATCAAGCACTGCAGGCAACTAAGATTATTTTTTTTTTTTTTTTTTTTAATGCTGCTATGTGGGTATTATTTTGATAGATTTTGCAATCAGAGCAAACCAGGTGAAAGAAATTAATGATCAAAATGAGCAGTAGTGAGAACCTACTGACCCTACCCATGTGAATTATGCAACTGCATCGCATGTCCCAGTATACTGTGGTATGGTACACTACCTGGTTCAAAAAGTGGTAATGTTGTCTACGACTACTTCTACTACTGTTCAACATGCAGTACATTTATTGAACAAGAAATAAAAAGACAAACTGGTCACCGCCCAGGCACCCAGTCAGTCACATCACATGTTTGTGTAGTCTGCCTTGGGTTTGATCACCTTCAGGCAGATCACAAAATCTGTAAAACTTTCCCTCAGTCTATGCTGTATAGGTGACTTAACAGACTGCAGGAGAAAATGGCTGAGAAATCAACTGACACAGATGGTCGATCCAGTTCCACCACCAAAGATAAACCAGTGGAACAGGAGGGGTGTCCTCTAACCAGGGTGACTTCTTCACTTGGAAAAGAACCAGTGATATAGGTCTTGAAATGCCTGCAGCAAAAAAGTAAGAAAAACAGCCAGTTGAGAACTGCAGAAACTTGTATCTGTGGTTCCAACTGCTGAGGAAATAATGAAAGCCATTAGAATTATCCAATCTCTTCAGACTGGTTCAGGCAAACCAGGTCACCGTGTAACGGCTCAAACTCCAGTTCAGACACTGGGTATTTATTTTCCCTCTGGTTCATTCGAGCCGGGGTCTTTATATGAACAAGAATGGGAAGAGGAGGAGGAAGATGAAGATTTTGGTGAGCAAATTGATCCTAAGGTCTCACCAGACCACCTGGACCCTGAGTCCCCTCCTCGTCCCTCTGGGAACCCACTTCCCACTATGCCTTTATAAAGAAAGGTGGCAGAAGCTTTGGAGCTGCCTGCTCAGGAGGCTTCTGAGGAAGAAGAGCCAGATCATATTGAGATGACAGATGTGCCTCCTTCCAAGAGACATCTGATACTCATCCACAAGTCCCTAAAAAGGCAGACCATGAAAATTGTACACACTCCTACAGCTATACCTCCTGTGGGTAAGAAAAAGTGGACAGGAAATACTCACTGGCTGGTAATGGCACTGACTTTTTATTTAGTCACTGCAGTCATGAGAGGGTGGTTTAGGCTACTGCTTGCAGGCATCCCCTTGGCTTCGCATTTTCCTGAAAAGGATTCCAGAAAAATCGATTCTCGGACTAAGAAGCGGCACCTGGAGGATTTCCTGTGTATAAGACAAGCTTCTTACATGGCCTATGTTTCAAGGTACTAGAAGTCCTTGTGTGAATCCATCCAAGAACTGGCCAGCAAGGCTCCTCCTCACCTGGCAGCTGACCTGGAGGAGCTTGCAAAGAATGGAGTGGAAGCAGCTAAATATCAGTTCCACATGGCTGTGGGTGCTAATGATAGTGCTTCCAGAGTGATGGCCACTGCTGTGTCTCAAAGGAGGTTTGCATGGATAAGATGCACTAACCTCTCACAGGACACCCAAACTAAGGCCCTGGGTTTTCCCCTCATGCAGAATTCTCTCCTTGGGGATTAGACAGAGGCATATATGAAAAATATGGATGAATACAGAGTGGCATACAAGAGTGCTGCAGCCACGGAGAAGGCTGCCACTCCTGAAAGACAGCAAAGTAGGGGAGGTAGGGGCAGACCCTATCAAAGGCTACTTCAGGGGTAGAGGCAGAAGAGGTGCTGGTCATGCTGGACCTAACCCTCAGCCCAAGACCCCTACCAAGTAGACCCCCTGAGGTGATTGTCCAGGTGGCTTCCCTTCCCCAGTAGGGGGCAGGCTGGCTTATTACTTCCAGGCATGGAAACCCATTACCACAGACAAGTGGGTCCTGGAAGTAATAAGCCTGGGTCTTGCTCTAAGCTTCAAGTAATTTCCAAAAATAAGATTAAGACTGTTCAAACCTACCACAAAATCAGAACAACCCTACTGGAGGCAGAGGTATCCACTCTGCTGCAAAACAGAGCAGTGGAACCTGTTCCATTCTCTTACGGAGGAAAAGGGTTGTACTCAGGGTATTTTCTAACCTTGAAGAAAAATGAGGAGTGGCGACCCATTCTGGATCTAAGATACCTGAACAAGCATCTTACAAAACCAAAATTTAAAATGGTCACCATGGCTTTGATCCTTCCCACTCTAAGACAAGGGGATTGGCTGGCATTCCTGGATCTCAAGGACACCTACTTTCATATCCCCATCAGACAGTCTCACAGAAAATACCTCAGGTTCAAGCTGCCCTTAGGCCATTATCAGTTCAGGACCCTGTCCTTTTGCCTGTCCTCAGCACCAAGAACCTTCACAAAGTGCCTGGCAGTGGTTGTGGCATACCTGAGAAGGTTAGGGGTTACAGTCTTCCCTTACTTGGATGACTGGCTAGTCATGAGGCATTCACCCCAACAGGTAGAGGAATATCTGGTCACAACCCAGGACACCTTGCAGTCTCTAGGTTTCCTGGTAAATCTCAAGAAATCAATTCTAAAGCCAGTCCAGCTCCTAGAATTTATAAGGGCAGAGCTGGACACAATTTGGGCAATAGTATCCTGCCACAAGCAAGGCTGGACAGCTTAGTCCAGCTAGCAGCCTCCTTCCAGCTACATGTCCCTCAACCATCAAAACATTTTCTTCAACTCCTAGGCCATGTGGCTGCAGCCACTGCTGTAGTCCCAGGGGCCATGTTCCAGACGAGGGATATTCAATTCCACCTAAGGTCCTTTTCATCCCAGAGAAGGGATTCTCTGTCCAAGGTGGTGCCAGTGACCACTACACTGATACAAACACTGCAATGGTGGCAGGACAGGGACAGCCTCAGGATGGGGGTCCTTTCCCACAGCAGTCTCCTACTATGGTGCTGACCATGGATGCCTCCTTCCTAGGGTGGAGAGCACACCTAGGGGTACCACACTGCACATGGCACATGGACCAAGCAGGAGTCTCTGTTGCACATAAACCTGCTGGAGCTCAGAGCAGTGCTACTGGCACTGTACTCATTTGCCACACTGGAACAGGGAAAGATGATTCAGGTCAGAACAGACAACACAACCACCATGTATTACATAAACAAACAGGTAGAGACCAGGTCCTCTGCCCTGTGCACAGAGGCCATGAAGATCTGTAATCTGGCCTACTCCCTCAAGGTCTCTCTGTCAGCAGTCCACCTGCCAGGCAAGGACAAAGTTTTGGCAAATGCACTCAGCAGGATCAAGTAGAACCATCATGAATGGACTCTGAACAGTCAAGTCTGGCTAGCAGTGTTCAGGAGATGGGGCACCCCAGAGGTACTTTAGACCTCTTTGCAGTCTCAGACAATCATCAGTTGCTTCAGTACTGCTGCAGACCACCTGTTTGGGGCTCAGTGTCCCTGGATGCCCTGATCTTGGATTGGACAGGCATGTTATTGTATGCCTTCTCTTCATTTCCCCTGATATTCAGGATGCTAACCAAACTCAGGGGTCAGCCTGCAACAATGATTCTGATTGCCCAAGACTGGGCCAGGCAACCATGGTACTTGATTTTACTGACTCTGTCAGTCACCAGTCCAATTTGCCTCCCCAGGAGGCACAACCTTCTGACCTCCTCCCAAGGGAGGATCTTATACCCCAACCTCAGGTCTCTTAGGCTTAAGGGCACGCCAACCACAAAAAGGAGCATTGCATGATGGATCATGGCCTGTATTCAGTTCTGATTTGGCAAACTGGGTAAGGAGCCACCAGTGGGCCTGAGGGCTCACTCTACCAGGGGGGCAGTTGCTTCCATAGCAGCTGCAAGGGATGTTCCCCTTCTTAAGATCTGCAAAGCAGCTACATGGAAAACTGTTCATACATTCAGCAAATACTACTGCCTGGATACCCATGCTAGGAGTGATGCCAGGTTTGGCACAGCAGTACTGCAGAGCCTATTCCCTAAGTAGGTTCTGTGCCCATCTCCAAGGGGCACTGCTTGGTAGTCTGCATTTGTCAGAATACGGTAAGACTTCTTGGGGTTTAAAGAAGAAGTTACTTACCATAGTAATCTTGTTTCTCCCAAGGGAGTCTTACTGTATTGTGACCTCCCACCCTGCTTCCCCTCCTAGAACCTGGGGGGCACTGCTCTCCAGCTGTCACTCTCAGAAATGTTAGACCACTGAGATGTTTTTTCAAGGGCATCTGTGACTTGAGTCTTTTTTATGCCCTTGTTGGGTTTATAGTCAGTTGACTGCATAAGTTAGATATCGATTATCAGTTTATTTCATTATTGCTATTATCACTATAAGTTTGCTCCTCAGAATCTGGCAGTTACATAGAATGTACCAGGGTCAGTGGTTTGAAAACCGAGCTCTGGCCTATTGAACATTCCACTATTAGCATGTAGGCTTTTAACTCTTTCATCGTCGAGGCAGTTGAACTGGAAAGGCTAACTGCATTTGTCAGAATTCAGTAAGACTTCTTGGAAGAAACAAGATTACTATGGTAAGTATTTTTTTCTTCCTCACTATAGAAAAATGTGCATAGCAACAGGTGATGTTTAGCACATTGCTTACATTCAAACACATTGCTAGTGAGTAGCTTTTTTTAAGAATATTCCTCAAATATGCACACAGTGAACTGACACTTATTGACTTCTCTGTTAACATGCTTTCTTTTTTTTTTTCCTTGATTCATGGAGACAGCATAACACTGTGGTTTAGGGCACTGAACTGCAAACCTGGAGAGCTGGGTTTGAATCCCACAGCTCCTACTTGCATACTGTGTAACCCTGAGAAAGTCATTTAACTTTTTGTGCTCCCAGGTCACACCTGGAAACAAGCTTTGGTTTAGTGTGCCTTTCCTGGGTAAACAATTTCCCCTTTTCCCCCTTTGATAACCTCTACAACTAATACCTCCACCACTGTCTGTTGTTATGACACTCCACCACTCACCTGCCATTCAGGCTAATTTTTTACGGCCCTTTTCATTCATATTAAATTCATATTGGGGGAGATAGGGGGAAGACTAGATGGGCCAAGATGTCCTTTTCTGCTGTCAAGTGCTATGATTCTATGCTATTAGTGTGGTGCAGTGTAAGGCTGGGCATAAGTGAAAAGCTGATACAGTAGGTGATGGGTGGAATTTGCAACTAAGCCATAAATGGAAACACAACATCCAAACTAGATTCAAAAAGTAACAATAATTAAACCCAGAAGTATGGGAACACATCCATTGTATCAACTGCAGAATGTTCATACTCATAGATATTTATACTTCTTCTGTTATTGCAAGTTCTCAATAAAGTGCTTAAAAAGTCTGAGTACAAAAAAGTATTATGTATTGTGCAAAACAATTATGGGAAGCTAAACAACTCAGTAATAGTTGAATCAGCTGTAAACATGTATAGCTATTTAGAAACCTTTTTTTGAAATGCAGTATCTGTCATGGGGCTGAGGGTGCAGAAGGAAGGCAAGGACACAGCTTATATGGTGCAACACACCTCAGTGTGGTTTTATTCAAGGAAATCACATAATCCAGCAGTAAATCAAATGCAAAACAATTCAAAATAAAAAGTCATTAACATACAGTAAAAGTCCATCACACCTTCACTTACAGGATAGACGTAGTGACCAGTGAATAGAGGAGCAGCAATATTCCCTTGCAGTAGGTGTGACCCTCAATTGGGCCTTCACATCTAGATCTCCAATACTCTCCTAGAGGCATCAAGAGAGGGATTGAGATCTTACCTCTGCCAAGGCTAGGCAGCTATTCAGCAGATCTGATCTCTGTATCTTTCTTTGAAGTTTTTATACCCACCCTGCTGTCTACGACTACTTTTACTACTGTTCAACATGTAATACATTTATTGGAAAAGAAATAAAAGACATAAACTGGTCATCACCCAGGCACCCAGTCAGTCACATCACATTGGTCAAGTACAGTACAGTCATAAAAATAAAGGTTGCAACTACCACCTGAAGACCTGATGATGATGATGACACACAGTTACATCCTTCTTAGTTCCACAATTGTTGCCAACCAGTTCCAAATAATTTATATGCATAACAATTAAAAATTAAAATATAATAATCACAGACCAGTCACAGTAAATGAGATGTAGTGTTGTTACAGCCAGGCTAGCATAACACACACACACACTAAAGAAATGAATTTACATTTTTCTTTGTAATCACAGCCAAATATCAGGGATGTGAGAAATATATTATACAAAGAGCATTCAGTTTCAGTGTTTAGACTTCTGCTAAGCCATCCATTGTATGAAAATTAAAACAGTAATACTACTGTATGGTCAGGTCCGTGGTAAAATAATAATTTTTATTCAGTTGCTGAGGACAAAGAAGTGACAAGTAGTAACAGTGAGGACAAAAAGTGACAAGTAGTACACATGACGTGAGGACAAAAATTGACAAGTAGTTGTAGTAGTAGACAGCAGTACCCTACCTTTCAGATCAGAGTGATACCTAGTACCAAGTAAGTGTGACATAAAATGCAGTTGCTTGCTGTATTTGGACTCTGACCCACTGAATGTATTATTTTTCATGCTTCTGTGCTCTTTGTGATCATTAAAATAATTCTGGCCTGGCCTAGTAGTCCATCCTCCTGAGTCCTGACCTGACTTGTTGCAATTAATTGCTGCCTCATGTAGTAGACCCTATTCACAAAAGATTATCACCACAGTCACAAAATAAATTCTTGAAAGTGTTTTGTGGTTAGGGCCCACTCAGACTATACATTTCATTCAGGTATCATATTTGAAATGAAACTGATGAATGTTGACTTTTAGAAATGTCAGGTGCTCAGCATTTTCTGGTATCAACAGGATCGTGTGACAATAATGATGCTACCAGCTGAGCTAAACAATTGTTCTGAACACACTCTAGTTAGAGGGCAATTCATGTACTTCATTGCAATGCTCAGTAAAGCAGGCCATGTACTTTGTTTGGATTTCCAGTATTTCAAGGTATCAGCATTCCAGCTGATTTTGGGCTCTGTGAGGAACATTTCAACAATGGTCTGTGCTGGGGCTGTGTTATAAGAGGCATATGAAGAAGAGGTTACAATTAGATCTTCTAAGTGACTCCAGAGACATGAAGCTGAACCAAGTGACTTTGGGACAGTGCTATGTTTGGATGGTGGTGAAGAAGGTTCAGCTGCAGTGGCTGAGGACGAAGAGGGAGAAAATGCTGCAACAGTAGAGGATGGGCCACATGATGCTGTGCTGTGTCATGAAGAAGATTCTGAATGTGGTGCTGATGTCATACTCTGTTGCATGACAGCATGCACCTCATCAATTATTCCTTGTTTATCTCAAAAGAAGTGTCATCATCATCACTCAAAAGTTGCTTCAATTTGTATCATGGGTCCAAGATTGTTGCTTTAATGTAGTACTCAGAATGAAGCATTTTACATATTGTTTATCTTCTGCAATGTTAGTTCTTGTTGTATCCTGGGGGACAATCTGTATGTGTCAGCAGCACCACTGGCAGCCTGTGTGATCATGGAACTGTCTTAGTTCTCTAACTTTTCCCTAATCAAATTGAATCTGAATTTTAACATTTTTATTAGGGGTATCACCTGGCTCAGGGTTGTGTTTGCACTAACCTATTTGGTGAGTCCCTCAAATGGCTGGAGCAGGAAAATTAGAAACTCCAGCATGGCCCACTGTGGTGGAGTAATATGGATCTCTACATCACCTCCTGCATCCTGTCTTTTGCAGTGGCACTGGCTGCACTGCCTTCCTGACAAGAATGCACCTCATCAACACTTTGATCCATTTTTTATTTCTTATTCTAAGTGTAAAAAAAAGATCCCTCTACCTAACTTCTTTTGATAACTCCCACCTACACCCACAGGCCAGGGACATAGTTACAGTTGTGAGTCGTGAATAGTGATTGTGCGCAGCACATCGCAATCCACCACCACTGCCTTCCAAGCTTAGCTGACTAACTCCTACTACAGTTACTGTTCACGTATCCTGGATTTTAGGGGGGCAGACTTTGGGAAAATGGGGAGATACTTGAAAGAGGCATTAAGGGGAATGGGACAGGAATCAGGGGTTGAGGAACAGTGGGCAGTATTTAAAATGGGGATTACAAGAACAACAGAATTATGTATTAAGCAGGTTAGCAAGAGGAAAAGGAAGAGGAGACCATTATGGTTTTCCAAAGAGGTAGCAAAGAAAGTGAAAGCCAAAAAGATTGCATTCAGGCAATACAAAAAGACACAGGCAGAAGGGGATAGGGAGAAGTACCAGGAGAAGTAAAGGGAGGCAGGGAGATCAGTAAGGGAAGCCAAAGCTCAGACAGAAGAACACATTGCAAAATCAGTGGGTAGAGGGGACAAAACCTTTTACAGGTACATAAGTGAAAAAAGAAAGACAAAGGGAGGGATAGTGAGACTGAAGGGGGAGGATGGGGGCCGCGTGGAGGATGACAACAGTAAAGCTGACATATTGAACAGGTATTTCTGCTCAGTCTTTACTGAGGAAGAGGAGGGTAATGGGTCTGAAGGGAGTACAAGGGGTGAGAATGGTGCAGAAATGGACACAAGTCCCTTTACACGAGAAAGGGTCCTGAAGGAACTGGAAGTAATAAGAGTTGATAAAGCAATGGGGCCAGATGGGGTGCACCCCAGGGTCCTTAAAGAACTAAGAGAGGTGGTGGCTGAACCTCTGGCTATCCTGTTTAGCCGATCACTGAAAACAGGGGAGGTACCCAAAGACTGGAGGACAGCAGATGTAGTCCCCTTATACAAAAGTGGGAACAAAGAGGAAGCAGGGAACTACAGACCAGTCAGCCTCACCTCGGTAGTGGGGAAGATCATGGAAGCACTACTGAAGGAGAGATTGGTGGAACATCTGGTTGTCAATGGACTACAGGACCCAAGGCAGCATGGTTTCACCAGGGGGAGGTCATGTCAGACCAACCTCATTGAATTTTTTGACTGGGTGACTAGGGAGGTGGATCAGGAGGGCAGTGGACATGGCCTATCTGAACTTCAGCAAGGCCTTTGACACTGTGCCACATAGAAGACTATTACAGAAACTGGGGAATATGGGTGTGGGCAGGACAGTAGTGTGGTGGGTAGGTAACTGGCTGGGTGGCAGGACACAGAGGGTGGTGGTAAATGGCTGTCACTCCACAGAGGGAAGAGTGACCAGTGGGGTACCACAGGGATCAGTGCTGGGACCAGTCCTATTCAACATCTTCATCAGTGACATGGCACAGGACCTAGAAGGCAGAATTACACTGTTCGCTGATGACACAAAGCTCTGTAACAGAGTAGACACACCAGAGGGTGTAGACAGAATGAGAAGCGACCTGCAGAAACTTGAAGAATGGTCAGGGGTTTGGCAGTTGAAATTCAATGGCAAGAAGTGCAAGATAATGCATATGGGGCACAAAAACCCTGGCACAATATCAGTTGGGGGGTGGAGATAAGCATGCACCAAGCAGGAAAGGGATCTTGGGGTTATCATCTCTGATGACCTCAAGGTAGGGAAACAGTGTGACAAGGCAGCAGGTAAAGCAAATAGGATGCTGGGATGTATAGGCAGGGCATTACCAGCAGGAAAAGGGAGGTCATAATTCCACTATACAAGACACTAGTGAGGCCCCACCTGGAGTACAGTGTACAGTTCTGGAGACCATACCTACGTAAGGACATAGAGAGGTAAGAAGATTCAGAGGAGGCAACAAAGATGGTGCATGGATTACCAAGTCCTATGAAGACAGGTTGAAGGAACTGAACATGTACTCCTGGAGGAGAGGAGGAGAGAGGGATGGATAGAGACATACAAGTATTCATAGAGAGGAACAGGTGCAGGAAAACACTATTTTAAGTGAAAAAGATGTTCCAGGACTAGAGGGCATGGGATGAAGTTGGAGGAGGACGATTCAGAGGAAACATGAGAAAGAATTTCTTCACAGAACGGGTGGTGGACAAGTGGAACACCCTGCCAGAGGAAGTGGTGGAGGCTGAAACAATCACGGGATTTAAGAATGCATGGGATAGACATAAAGGAATTCTGGAGGTCAGGGGTTAGGTGCAACAGACTTCTAGGAAAACAAACTGAACTTACAAGCTCAAGTGGGCAGACTGGGTGGGCCATAGGCCCTTATCTGCCGACACCGTCTACGTATCTATGTACTCAACAGCTTGCCTCAGAATTTAAATTGGTGATGCAGACATCAAGCACACAGCCACATGTACAGTCCCACACGGCTTGGTTAATGCTTATACATAATGATAAACTAACAAGGATAAGGAGGAGGAATAATGTATGAAATGAGTGATGATGATTAATGATGATGACACTATTTGTGTATTTTTATTTCTTCTGTTGCAGTGTAAACAGACTGTGACAGGTCACAAATTCAGAATATGACCTGGGCCCCCCACAGCCAGCCGGACAGGTGCAATAACTTGTCTGTTGTTTGTCAGAAAAGTATTTTCTTTTTATTTGTTTTACATGAAATTGTGAATGAACATTAATGAGTGATCATGATTGTGTGGCACAAGTCAAAGATTTATTTTGCCAGTTTTCCCTTGCCCTGAACTTTTATTTGGGATTTCTGAGATTGTAACATTTCTCATGCCCCCTCCCCATAGTCTTCCTCTTCTCTGGATCTGGAATGGATGGCACAAGTCAAATAATTATTTTGTTAGCCTGCCCTTGCCCTACACACACTCTCACAGCCATACTAAGGCCAGAAAAAGAAAAAAAATATTTTATTTTGGATTTCTGGGATTGTATATCTTGTACCCCCCCCCCCGTCTCTGTTTCCTCTGAATCTGGATGGCACAAGTCAAACTTTTTTTTAAATTTTATAATACATGAAATCATGAATGTACATTAATGACTGGATGGCACAAGTCAAAGATGTATTTTGCCAGCTTGCCTTGCCCTGTACACACAGCCACACTGAGGCTAGGAAAAGAAAAAAACATTAATTTAGGATTTCTGGGACTGTAACATTTCTGCCCCCACCATAGTGTGTCTCTCTCTCTCTCTCCCTCCCCCCTCTGGATCTGCATGCACAGGTCAAATATGTATTTTTGTCAGCCTGCCCTTGCCTTACACACACTCATACAGCCACATTTGAGGCTAGGAAAAGAAAAAACAAAGTTGTATTCTTTTATTTGGGATTTCTGGGACTGTGGTGTGCATATATACACACACACACACACACACACATATATATATATATATATATATATATATATATATACACACACACACACACACACACACACACACACACACACACACACACACACACACACACACACATACACATATATACACACACAACATATATATAGGATATGCAGAGTTCAGTGTGTGATAATCATTATCTTGTACAGTTTCCAGTGACCTCAAGTAACCTCCACGAGGTGCCGAGGCACGAGTGAGTACGAGGTCACTGAAGCTAAATAAATGCATTATCACTACTGAACCACTGCATATTCCATTTATGCAACAGGTTTAGATGTTGTGTGAACATTTTGATTTTGGTAGGTGTAAATAATGTGTCAAAAAAGGGAAAAGAAAATTTAATTTTATGCTGCTTTTTGCTAATTATAAAAAAACCAAATGGTATCTATAAATGAAACACCACTCATTTTGTAGATATTTTTGAGCTGAACATTTTTCATGCTCACAGTACCATGCTATCATTTTTTGTTTTAAAGTTATTTATATTTGTTTGTCAAAAAAGTGAACAAAAAATTACATTTTCTTCTGTTTTCTTGCTAACCATATACAATATACAGTGTTTATATAAATGAAACATTATTCATTTTGTAGATAATTTTGTGCTGAACAATTTTCGTGCTCACAGTACCATGTTATCTTTTTTCGTTTTTAAGTTATTGACATTTAAATATGGTTAGTACTGCTTCTGAGGCCGAACATTCTAAATGAATTCTGAAGAGAACTGTGTAGATAAATGAGCTACTGATGTAGTTACTGTGTGGGTAAATGGGTGATGATGTAGTTACTATGTGGATAAATAAATTTATTACCATAGTAGCAAAGACAAATGGTTTTATTCTACAGTTTTTATCCTGACCCCTGTTGCATAAATATATATTTATTTATACAATACGTGTTTTGGGATAAATGACTGTATAAAAAGTAATATCTCTGCTCCCCTGTGAAGATATCATTGTTATCTCCATGTTTCTATACATCATTTTGATATCTTCACACTCCAATACATCATATTGAAACTGATCTTGCCAGACTCACACTGCCAACTTTCACTTTTGTTTTCCAACGTAGTGTGATTGAGTGCTATCAGTACTAGTAATGTGCTGCCTCACATTTAAAACAATGTACAATGTGTGTACATAATAGGAACATTTATTGTGTATATTAAAACTTATCTGGTTGATCCTGCTTCTTCATTTTGCCCTCACATTCACTGTCCCGAATGCAGTCATTGTGCCCCAAAAGTTCCATTGCTATAGGTACTGCGGCATGACCGAGCGCTGACATCCTTACACAAATTCAAAGCAAAATTCAGCACATTACATGTACAGTATATTGTAAAAAAAAAAAGTCTCTCCCTTATCTTTTTAGGGTATCCTTACTTTCCTTGCCTAAAAAGAACAGCATACGCGTCCACACAGAGCGAGTGAGCGGTTTCATCTCAAGACAAAAGCATACGCATGCGTTGCTGTAGCAACACTCGCTCCAGCTAGCTTCTACTTCAGAAACTGCTCACTCGCTATCTCGCTACACCACACCCACACTTCTTCTCATGTAAGCAAACTAAGGATATGCTAAAAAAGATAAAACATAGACTTTTTACACTATATAAACCTGACATGCTGTATTTTATTTTCAATTTGTGTCAGGATATCAGCACTGTCACAGCTGTTCAGTCACCTACAGTAGTTATGTTAATGGAACTTTTAGTTTTGAGGCACAATGACTAAACTTGGGACAATTGAATGGGGCAGAATAAATATGTCAGAATCAACCAGATACTGTACCTTTCAATATATTAAAAAAAAAAAAAACATTTTCTCACTATTTGCACAAATTCAGCTGCTTTTAAATGTATGCCAACACCTCACTAACCAGTACTAATGCTCTGTCACCTTACATTTTTAAACATATTTTTTTATATCCCAAAACACATATTGTATAAACAGAACATGACATGGCCTGACTGAAGATATATTTATCTTCACTCTAGGCCAATGATATCAAGATATCTCACTCGTGGCTTCGCCGCTCGTGAGATATCATATCAGTGGCCTCTCGTGAAGATAAATATATCATCTTCAGTCAGGCCATATCATATCATATCATATCATATCATATCATATCATATCTATGTGTATATGTATATATGTATGAATGTATGTATACTGGCACAGTAGCGCCAGTATACTTAGGGTTGATGAGGGTGTTCAATGTTAAAGGGCAATTTTTGGAGCTTAATAACTTTGTAATAGTTGAAGTGATTTGCATGAAATTTGACATGTGTAATGGCCAGGGTGGGGGGGGTCTGTGAAAGTGCCAAATTTTGTCTCAATTTGTATTGCGGTGTCCAAGATACAGAGTGTTGAAAATGGTGTGGGGCTTTTTGGCACTTGTGTCTACCTGTATCTCAGAAATAGTTTTAAGTAGTGTTTGGAAGTTTTCAGGGTAGAAAGCCTTTGCCTCACAGATGTGCCTTTTGAAGATTTGGTGAAAAAATATAGTTCTGTTCGAAAGTTATTAAATGTTTAATTTTCCATTATTTCCAATGTGAAAAAATAGATGTCCTGCACAACAATGGATTCTATGTCACAGGCATAGTGCGATGCTGGATTCTGTGCTGTAAAAGGGATTCCTTTTTTGGACCATTGCCCATTTTTTGTGTGTCTTAAATGAGAAAAGGGACAGCAAGTAAACAGGACCATTAATGAGTTTTACAGAAATAGACATAACACTGTAACTAAATGGTACCCTGGGATATAAACGGAAGAAGATTGAGAAGTTTCCTTGCTGAAATTATTTGTTTACAGACCTGCTGTGCGAGAGGTCGGATGTGTTACCGAGAGGAGGTGCGGCATGAAAATGGATTTAACTTTGGAGAAGAAAATTGTGTCACATCTCCCCTCAGTAATAAAGCCAGCCACTCACACAGCAGGTCTGTATAAACAAATAATTTCAGCAAGAGGCCTTTCCCTGTTGAATAGTGGCATCCCCCACCCTCCGATCCACATCACCCTTCTTTCTTTTTTTAATTCTAGTTATTAGAATATTAATCCATCACTGGGGTGCCTACTTATGGTGTCAGAGAGTGAATATTTGCACTGCTGTGCCAGTGTAGGCTGTGTTGCCCAGCGCCGCCGAGTGCCCATTTCCCAAGGAGTACTAGGTCTTTGAGATCCAGGCAGTGAACCTGGCACCCAGTTTTTGTGCAGGTCAGACTAGTCTTGGATCGGGGGGTTGGCTGCATTTCACCAAAAACTCCTGAATAATTTGACTCGACATGCTGGCAGCTGCTCTGAGAGCTGAGTAGGATTTGTGGGGAATCATGTGGTATTACTGTAACAGCGCCCACTGCCTGTTGTCCTGTCAGCTCCACAGAGTCTCTGATTGGCAGCATCATGAAGTAGTAAGCTACTAAAGACTGGAGGAGCCCCACAGATGTGCCTCGAAGGAAATAATGATGACTTTGTCAGGTGACTGTCACTGGAAGGCAAGTAATTGTAGTGTGAACAATTAAAAACTATTCATTAGCGGTGTGAGAGGTCATTGGCATGTGGGCAGGCTCTGGCTGCAATTCCAACACTCACTCAGTCAAATTGGCAGAAAGTGTTAATTCCTCAGGGCAGTCACTCACTCTTTTATTTTACTTTTTTAAAGCTGCTGCATAAATAAATCTGCCCTGAGGAAATACTGTGTGTGACTGTGAGATGGCTGAGTGGGTGGCAAGTCTCCTCAAATAGAGTAAAAGCCTGCATCTAGTAGTTGAGAACCCACTAACACAGCCACATATTCAGATAACATAGTCACTGTGATGGGGAAATGGTATTCATGAGGACAGATACAAAACCCTTCGCACTGCCCCACCCGTTCTTTTATTTAATAAAAATTGCCGACATTGGGGTGCCCAACCAATGCGTCAGCATTCAGATGGCAACCCCCCCCCCCCAACAACCACTGTGAGACACTGGGGAGCCCACTCCAAGTGTCTCCAAATTATGTATTCCCTTCAGCACTGTGGGATACTGGGGAGCCACTCCCAGTGTCCCCAAATTGTTATAATATTTTATTTTCCTGAAATAAAGAAACAGTCCTCATCTTTTTTTTTTTTTTTTTTTTTTTACAGTTGAAACAAAGAAAACCATCTTTATCGCCACCACTGAGCCCTCCCCAACCCGATTCTCCCGCTGAGCACCCACACACACCCCGTACCCAAAACTTACTCCAGAGGTCAGTTGCTGTCATCTTCAGTGGACCGAAACATGTCTGCACTCTTCAAAGCCAAACTGCAAACTGAGCAATGAACGTAAGTGCTGTATAATGTATTTCAATGGCATTTTCAGCTTATGTTGATATGTTTGCCATTTTTCAGAATTTTTTCCACCAAATTTTCAACATGGCCTTTTGGACACCCCACCTTATGAACACTGTGACTGTCTTTTCAATACTCATGCTTGGAAGGTGATTTCGCTGTCACTACATGAAATCACCTTTTGGGACTGATTAATGAGGTGGGGTCCCAAAACACCCATGTTGAAAATTTGTTGGAAAAATAAAATAAAAATGGCTGCATTACACATGCTTGTTAACATTTTTCTACAAACGTGCATAACTTTTATAATTTTTCATCTTTTTTGACTCAAAATTTTCAACATAGCCATTTTTTTCCACACCACCTCATCAACAGTGCAGCTGTCATTTTTCACATCTTGCCTGAAATGTGTTTTCGTATCTGTGGCATGAATGATCCGATTCCTGTGCAAAATCACCTTTTGGGACCCATTAATGACATCACAGTGCCATTGTTCATGATGTGGCATACCAAGAAGCCCATGCTAAAAATTTGATTGCAAAATTCCTCAAAATTACCGAATTATGCACACCAGTTGACATTTTTCAATACACGTGTATAACTTTTGTAATTTTTATTATTTTGACTCCAGATTTTCAGCATAGCCATTTTTTCACACCACCTCATGAACAGTACAGCTGTCATTTTTCTCATCCTGCCAGAAACATGTTTTTGCACCTGTGGCATGGAATGGCATTGCAGTTGCACAGAACTATGTTTTGGCATGGATTTAAAATTTTTCTATAGCAGGGTATATGATGTGGGGTAATAACATGGCTATGCTGACAATTTGGTCACTGTTCTCCTATGAATAGAAGCATGGGGTCAGGAGGGCCCTGTGCTTCCATGGATACATACCTGTATGTATATGTATACATGGAGGGATGACAGTGTCACAGACAAATATATATGTGATTACATTATCTGAAAAATTAAAGAAATTCACTGCAAAAAAAAAAAAAAACTGCATTAATGCACTAGTTAGGGTTGGTACCATGCCTATTAAATCACGGAAATATGCTGTTAGGGTGTTTCCTACCCTTACACCACACCACCACCTTACACAGACTGACAAGTGTTGGGAGTGTGACTTGGAGTCGTCAGTCCTAACACTCATCCCATTCTCCTATACGGTGCCCATCCCAGCTTATTTACTTATGGAATGGGGTAAACGTTAGGGCTGACAACTTCAAGTCACACACCCCTACACCTGTCAGTCTCTGCAGGTTGGAAACACCCTAACAGCATATTTCTGTCTCATATGGAAAATAAATCTATTTTGAATATATGTTGTAAAATATGTTTGAAATAGTTTTTGAATTTCATCCATAAATAGATATTCATTGTAGTTTCCATATATATGCATTATATCTCATGATGTCTGGCTTTGTAATATTTGAGATATATCTGATGCATATATTTCAGATATATCTTAGATACTATTTTTATATGTTTCATAGAAATAGCTTGTTAATATTCTGTGAATTTGTATTCTCCCATATGGAAAAGAAATATAGTTTAGATATATTTATAAAAGTATTTATTTTCAGAATATATGTGACCGATATAGAGCAGATATATCATAAATATTTCCACAATATCTTTATTATAGGTGCATGATATATATTTTATGTATCTGTGTATATATTTAGAATATTTAATAGATATTCTTTTTATATAGTTGACATATTTCTAATATAGTTTTTTTAAAATATATGCATTGTAAAAAATATCTTAAAATGCCCAAACAATAGATTAATCTTGATGTTGCATATCCACAACTGTATATTTGGAATTCCTTTTATTAGCAACCACTTTGATAACTGCAGTATAGAACACTTATAATTTAATAGTGCACCATTACTTCAAATTTACAGTTTGTACATTTATACTTACACATAGAATTTACCTCTTGATTGCATTATTTTAAAAGGCTCAAATTTATACCATTTATACCACCTCATTTGGTTCCTTTTTATGTGGGGGTGAGTTCCAGCATGTACTTATTTTTTTTCTCTTTCCTTTCCTTCTGGTTTGTAAGCAACTGCTATCAATTCAAAACTATTTGAAAAATAGAAATTGACATGCTTTTGGTTGACAAACTGTACTTTAAAAATATGCAAATTAGTTATGCAAATCTATACACAGTACCATAGCAAGCATTTGCAAAAATATATTTGAAATTATTATATATACATATATATATCACACACATATATATATATATATATATATATATATATATATATATATATATATATATATATATATATATATATATATATATATACATACACACACACACACACACACACACACACACACACACACACACATACATACACACACACACACACAGAATATATATATATATACACATACACAAAAATATATTCTGCATATATTCTACACATACTGTATCTTGCAAGCAAACATGTTTCACATTTTAATGACAGCAGAAGCTCCAGAAGGCACTTCTTGGATTTTCCATCACAAATTAATTTGTACAGTAAAAGAGAAATTATTAAACTAAAACTAAAAGTAGCAGTAGTGAAAATCAAACCTTCCCATGACACAAATATTTTGCACTATTCTTGAAAAAGCAAGAGAACAGCACAAAATGCCAGTCCTGTGGAGAGGTCTGACTTTTACTACGTGTATTGCTACTTTTGGCTTTGGTTTTTACATTTTGTTTTTTTATGTAGAAATAGTTCATTCAACATATATTTACAGAATGTAGCCTATTTATATTATAAATGTGTATGTAATATATATTCCAGTCGTATTTATAAACTATAAAACACATTTATTTCCTATTTGAAACATATATTTAAAATGTATTATCAGTACATACACATTCACATTAGATAAACCACTCTGAGGTGTGTGGTCATGTTCCGATATATGCATGCCTTGGCGTGCGCTGTACGCTCGAGGCCACAGGCCAAGTGCCTCAATCACCCAAGACGAGCGTATATCAGACCGCGACCGCACACCTCAGAGTGGTTTACCTATCTTATAAAATGGCAAAATTGTTCTTGAGGGGTAAAAGTGGAGGTGTGTGGTTGCGCTCTGATATATACATGGTCATGTGATGTGTTTTAAACAATCAGTAGTTTGCATTTGGACCTACTCTTTTTCCCCATTTTATAAATATATAATACATATATTACAGAAACTTTCCAGATGTACATCAGACCAAACCTATTTTAACATATACGAAATATATCTCAGACTATAAATCTCTCTAATATATTGAAAATATATGTTTGCCAACATACACTTATGGTAGAAATTCCAGGGTAAAATTATGCTTGCATAGAACTATAATGATTTTTCATTATAGAGTCCATGAAAACATTAAAAGGTAAAACAAAATATTTTCTTTGACAGTATAGCAAAACATATACATTTAGAATATCAATGCCAAATATAAGACATACCTCACTGAATTCTACAAATATTTAGAGTATAACTGGAAAAATGCACATTGATCAGAAATATGTGCTGTATATAGGCATATTCAAAAGTAATATAGATATCAAACTACAGCACAGTTCTTTTCCATATGGGTTTAATTTAAAACTATATTATCTATTATATATTATATTTTATATATATATATACACATATATACATATATATATATATATATATACATATATACATATATACACACACACACACACACACACACACACACACACACACACATACATACATACACACACACACACAGTGTGTGTATACATATATACATATATACATATATACATATTATATCTCAAAGACATATCCCAAATAGGATACATCTTGGATCAATCTGCAAATATAGAACAAAGCTTGAAATATGTCTGAAAAGTGTTTATGAATCCGACACATATTTGAAGCATATTTGGGGATACAATGATAAAATATATGTACAGTTGATCTTTTCCATATGAGCCGATATGAAACAATTGCTGGTGATCCAAAAGAGATCAATGATAAAGATTGTGAAAAGAATGTGCATATTATTGGGCATGAGGCAGAGCTAATTGTTTTTTTTTTTTTTTGAAAACCAAAAAAGTAAAAACTGCTTTGCCCAAGTTCAAAACTTCTTTTAAAGGTTGGGGGCTAGATATTCAAAGGTTCCCAGGCACATAGCACAAGTGGCTGTGCAGCGCAAACCAGATGTGCCACCCCAAACAACTGCCATATTCAGCTTATAGACCACAGATTGTACCAGCGCAACTGCCACTGAATATACCACGGATGCGCAATAGCGCAACTGCACAAACACAGTGCAGAAGGGCAGGACAGAATATAGCAAGTGGAGCAGGTCTGCCTGAGACTGGAGCAACATGTCAGTGCCCACAGTGGGCCATGAGCACAATGCAAGTGCAAAGATAGAGTTTCCCCAGCAACCATGGCCATGGTGGACAGAGTGGCACTGCAGATGAGCAGGATGGGCACTGCACAGCACAGCAGGGGCACAGGACATGGCAACACATACAGTTGCATGCACCATGCCCAGCACACACCGATGGTATGGCAATGGCAAGGACATGGATGATGGGACAGAACACTGGGAATGTCAAAGGACAGCATGGCCAACACATGCACAGGCATAACAGTGCCAGGTAACCAGATGTGGCAGATATGCATAGGCCACATAAGGTACACACGTGCAGGGGCACATGATGTGGGAAGCTGTGCAGCATGGCACATGCTGGAAACAATGTGGAAAGCACAGCACTGGGGGCACACACAGCGAACATGCTGCTGTGGGCAAGAGGGGGTGTCAGTGCAGAGGCACCACAGAGATGACTATGGCAAGCATGGTGGTAGCCTGTGTGGGCAGACAGGGGTGGAGAACTTCAGGAGATTTCACAGGGGAGGGGTGTGTTGTAGGGGTGCACAAAGTGAAGTATGGCCACCATCAGTCCAAGGGCCACACACATGTGTTCACTGGTCCTGGTCCCCATTGGGAGGGTGGTTGATCTGGCCAAACTCCATGAACACCACCATCTACTCCTGTATGGCACACAGAATGTTCTCCAATCACCTGAATATTGCCCCCTGCCTGCGATGTAGTGCAGCCAATGTCCCCAGGAAGCCTTGGACCTGGTCCTGTCTTCTGCCTCTACACTGGTCTGTACCACAGGCACCACCTGCAGCAGGATGACCTGTGTGGTGAAACAAAGGACGTGCACTCAGTGCCACAATATACACAGGCCTGCCCTCCCAGAGAAATGATGCACACACAGGATATTGATGGGGCACACGCACGCACCCAACAACGCACTATGTACACAATATGCCAGTGAATAGCCACACAACAGTACCACACAGTGACCCAACTGTGGGACAGTGCAATGTAATGGCAGTAGGTGCATGGAATGGACTTTGCTGTGGGACATGATGCCATGCCACACACATACCGTATATGGCCAATAGCCATGTGCACCATGGCTGGAGGCCCTGTGTACCACACATATGCAATGTCAGTAACCCACAGTCCTGATGGGACACAGACAATGCATCAGTCAAACATGGGCATGGTGCACAGTGGAACCACCACATAGTGCCAGAACAACTGCTACAGTCCTCCAACTGACACAAATGGGGCATACATGACTAGTGGCCATGGTGGACACAGGAAGCCCTCACCACACACACACACACACACACACACACACACACACACACACACACACCTCCACCACACACAGAATACATGAACAGAAAAGCACACCTACCTTCCATAGGTTGTGATGGCACCCTGTGCAGTCCAGTACCTGCTGTCCATGGTTCCCTGGAGCTGCCATGCTTGTGACCTTTGTCCGCCACCTGCTGGCACTCTTCCTGGCCTGCAAGGGGAACACAATGAAAGGGAGACATGAGCAGCATGCTGTCACCACCCCCAGCCCACCCAACAATACACACAGCCCCCCAAATCCTGCAGTGCACACAGGATACAGCACCACACCCCCATATACAGGAACCACATGTCTGCTATGGCAGAGTGGTTAACAGTGGACATTCCTGATCAGGGCACATCACCCCTGCAGGCATGCTCTTGCAGCACCCTCTGCCACTCAGGGTCCCTCCTCCACAGGTCCCCGTAATAGTGCCTGCACTGTTACCCAGTGCATGGCACTCCCGTCCTCTGCACGAGCCTGTTGGCCACAGTGGCCCAGACCTGGGACATAGCCTTCTGCAAGGCTTTAGCACCAAACAGCTGGCCCTCCACAGGCTGCACCAATACCATGAGGTTGGCCAGCTCAGTGTTGCACTAATTAAGAGCCCATGGGTCTACTACTCCTGCATGTGCTATTGTGTACATGGTGTGCTGCCAGTGACACTTCAGGTATGCAGCTCTGTGCACCATATTGCTTTCTCACAGCCATGCAAGATAGGCATGTATGCAATAACCTGCGCAGCACATGGATGCACAATGCCAATGCACACTATGCTGTCAATTGTGCATCAGTGCACATGCACAGTGCTGCAATGCTGGGTGGGAGCACAGCGTCAGGTCATCGTGCATGCTTTAACAAAATGTTGGTCATTTTGAGAAGGGCACAACATGCCACACATCAGTCAATGGTATCGCGCAGCAACATGTACATTTGCCATGCACCATTACAGCGCATGCACTGCTGTGCATGCCATGTGCACCACAGACTATTGCTCATTTGTGATGATGCGCTGCTCCACTCTGTGCAATACATTGCCAGGTGATGGCTGGTTGTGCAGCTGTGCATGGGCAGTATGTGCTAGACAGCTGTGCATGTGCTAAGATGTGTAAGACATACTGGGCACAATAACATGCGTGGAGCAAATTGAGATGGGCTGGGAGCAAATGAGCCATATTCAGCCAGGATATGCAAATTGCCTCATTGCCCAGTCCTAGCACAAGTCACCTCATTTACGTCTCATTTATGGGTTTTACAGACCCTAATTTGCATGTGCTAAGCTATAAATGGGCTTCTCTGTGCCACCACACACCACTGGTGACCAGCAGGTACTGCACCTTGGATGTTTGTTTACCACAGCTACACTGTTTATAGGTCTCTGGCCAGGAGGACTCCATGCCTGGGAGCTGTGCATGATCACTGTGTACTGTGCCAACAGCTGTCACACTTCCACCCCACAGACACTAGTACGGCAGCAGAGGAGGAGCTGAGATGGAGGAGATGTGCAAACTTCACAGATGATGAGCTGGGGGCCCTTGTTGATGCATATATCCAGATGGAGAACTTCCTGTTGGGGAAGACTGGCATGTGGCAGTAGAGAGCACAGGGATGGGATGTGGTGGCAAAGGTGGTGAATGCACATGGCGTGTACAACTGTACCCCCTAGGAATGCATGAAGCACATAAACAGTGAGAGGACTAGGACCAGGGAGCACCTGGCAGCCTTGTGAGAAACCTTGCATGCTACATGGGGTGGGCCATGCACTGTGTCACCATTAGCTGCATGGGAGGAAGTGCTCACATCCACACTGTGGGCATCTGTGGAGGGTATCCCTGGAGGTGTCTTCCAGAAAGGCAGAGGCCCTGCACAGCACTGTGAGTATGCATGTGTCACAATGTCTGTCTAACTGTGTGCTGTGAGCCTAGGTGTGGAGGTCATACCACACATAGATGCACGTGTTGTCACCATGCTGCCGTGCAGTGCATCCACCATTGCATGTCCACCCATGGCCATGCAGTGTCCCCCATACAGCCCATGTGTGCTGCCATGACTGGCTGTGACACCAGGAACATCTGCCTGCTGAGAAGGTGCAGCAAGTGGTGGTCGCTGTCCACCTGTGGTCATGTGCCACATTCCCAAACATCAGCACCACATGAATGTGCACACAGGAGGAGGTACCCCTTGCCCAGGGCTGGGCCTGTGCACAGCCATGTCCCAGTGGTCATCTGTGTCATGGAACCCCTCTGTCATGCCTTGCATGCAGCACATGGTGGTGTGTGTGACACAGGTCAGTGCTGGTGCATGCCATGTGTGGCAGTGTCTGCACAATGGTACTTCATGCCACACAGCTCCATGTACAACTGTCAATGGACATCCATGGAGATGCTTCCCTGACCATGCATACATGTTTGCCTTACAGCGCCATCATGCCTCAGTGGAGCTGTAGGGTATGGCACGTAACCAGAGGGACAGGTGGAGGAGATGGAGGAGGAACTAAGGCCATCAACATCAGCTGGGACAGAGGACAGTGCGGGCAGGGATGGCCTGTTCCAGGACCTGATGAGGTTCATGGGTCTGAATGCTCTACCTAATATTGAGCTGCCTGATGACCTCACAGTGCTGGCATCAGCCATGGAGGATGATGATGATGCCACACAGCTTGAGGTGATGACACACAGCAGTGCCACTGCCACAGCGCAGGTGGCCACACAGATTGCGATGGACAGGGTGGGGATCCTGCAGCCATGCAAGGCCCCAGATGGGATGGCCCACTGACTATCGCACCTGCAGCAGTTGTGGGTGGTCGGGTCTGGGGTGTGGCTGTGGGAACAGGGGCATCACCCTGGAGCAGCAGGGCATTGTGCAGCAGCAACATGCCTCCTGTAGAGATGATGTGACTGTACAGGGACCCACTGCACCTGCCCACGCACAGTTCCCACCTGAACAGCAGCCAGCCATGCAGCGTCCACAGGCCTTGGATGTTGCACTGCAGACTGGTACACCACCCAACCATCAGCATCTTCCATAGGACAGATCCCCTGCTAATGAGCATGAGGAGCACACCCGGCTCCTGCAGGCCTCTGTGGGGCATCAGGATGCCCTCAGGGAGGCATGTCAGGGCCTGCGTGTCCAGGTGGGCATCATGAATGACCATGCCTCTGCAGGACACTCCCAGTTGGTTGGCGAGAAATGTGAACTCCAGGTGGATGTTGTTAATGTAATTCACCAACTGCAAGAGGACATGACCACAGGCTTTGAGAAGATAGCACATGCTATCAAGGTGGGCTGTGCTGCCCTCACACCCCATGGATGCAGGAGTGCCCACCACACACTGCATAGTGAAACCAGCACTCCCACCTCATGGTGTAGCATGACCCCATTGCTTCTGATGCCAATCCCTGCCTCGGGTACCCCAACACCCTGGGTCATATCTGAACTTTGGCAATGAGACACCCATAAGCACACAGACAAGATCTCATGAGTCTACCCCTTCTAGTGTGGTTGGGTCCCCTGCCAATGTGGTTGCCACCCCAGAGGGGAGCATACATCATGGGTGTGGCTGCCCATGTGTCCATGGTGGCCGTGGTAGGTCACAGTGATCCCATCTGTGTGCAGTTGTCATGGCACAGTCACCATCCAGCCATTGTTTGCCCACAAATTCTGTTGTCTGTTCCCAGGTCTGCATGTGGTGCATATGTGTGGGCCTGTGCCTTGCATGTTCATGCTGTCTGTGTGGTATTCTGGGCATGTGGTGGGACACTGCTGTTATGTTGTCTGGCATGGGCATGATGAGTGCAGCCTTGTGTGTCACTGTTCATGTGTGTTGGTATTGTGCACTTATCCATGCCATACACTACAGTGCCCCATGTAGGCCCGGACATGTCTGTTTGGCTTAGGTCACACCTGCATGTGTGTGTACCTCCAACACTGTGTACCTGTCAGCAGTACCACATCTGCCAACCTTCACATGTTGTCCCCCTATTCCCACAGGACATTGCCCAACCCCACAGTATCTCACTCTGTTACCCACCTGCAATCTCCAAAGTGTTCCTCCACGATCGAGTGCGTGTGCTGCCTCACTCTGGTGACCAGCCATAGGTCCCTATGGTCATGGCATTCCTGCCCACCCCCTGCCTGTGGCCCCCATCCTTGGTGTTGTTGCCCAATTCAGTCTGGACATGGATTCCATGGCCTATGGCCATGTTGTGTAGCATGCAACAGGCCAGGAATGTCACAGGCCTACTGTGGGCTGCACTGCAGGGCACTGCCAGACCTGTCCAGGCATCTGAATCTCATTTTGAGCATGCTGAACACATGCTCAGTAATGCTGCATGTCATGGTGTGTGCCTCATTGTACCAGTTCCCCGGCACAGATGTGGGCAGGTTTAATGGGATGGGCA